>APFE031716417.1:54605-147559 GCA_000404065.3 Pinus taeda
TGCAGTTAGGATAGGATTTGACTCATAAAAGAGAAAAGAATGTAATGGAGAAGGATTAGCTGAGATGATTGAGAATTGAGTGAGAAGCGAGAGTTTGAGTGATAGATAGGGTTTTGAGATTGAGACAGATGTCAAATAAACTGTTGTGATTGAGCCGAGAGGACCAAGACTCTGTAACTTCTATTGTATTGAAAAAATTGATTCAGTGTGCAACTATGTGTTAATCCTAATGCAGAATCTCGGTTACATCTGTGTATCTCCATTATGAACCCTAAACAGGTATTTCCTCTGTTTTCACGCTTTAATTGTAAATCTCAGCGTTTATGTGCTTATCGTTAATCGCAATCATTTATAATTAACGAGTAATCTTGGAATTAAGTGTTAAACCTTCTTTAAGCACTTTATTAAAGTAGATTTAATGCACGTGGGTTGTATTGGAAGAGAGGGAAGCATTATATCGCGTGCATTTCAAGTGGTAAGCGGTAATATTCTGAGTCTGCGTGATTATCTTTAGCGCTCGACACGTAGCAAATGGAGGAGAGAGAAAACAACTGTTCTCGCGTGCCTCCAAAGTGATAAAGATCGTGCTTGAGTCCGAGCGAGATCACGTGATGACCATTGGATCGGACAGACAAATCGACAGTAGAAAATCAATGGGCTAGTTAGTGATCGGGGTGAGCGATGACCATTAGATCTAGGGAGAGGAGATCAATGGTGTAGAGTGAAGCACCTGTTTAAAAGGGGAAAGTCAACGTGAGACCAACGGGTTTAGTGGTAAAGCGGGACCCTCGAGATAAAGTAAGCCAGTTACAGAATCCGCTTGAATGCATATGATTGGTTATAAAGTAACCATTAGTCTATTTTTAAGACTACCACCTTATTTTGATCAACCTCCTGCATCAATTTTGCACATGACTACTGTAAGTCAAAAGACTTCAAAGTGTAGTACTTCCATTAATTGTTTCCAAAATGGGCAGTGACACTTGTAAGCTAAGCTAAGAGCAAGCTCTAAGAGTTCTAGTTGAGACACTTCAATAATGGGTTGTTTGTAGAACATGAGTAATCTTTGTAGGTAGGGAAGTTGAAATGACCTATGTCTTTAGGATATTGTTAAAAGCAATTGCATTGGGTTTTTGGTCAAACCAAATTAGTTTGGCTTTGAAAAAAAACCCATTGCAATATTTCAATAGTTTAAAATTAGACATTAATATCTATTATTAAAAAAAAAATATTAATTTAATTTATTGATATGCAAATTGATTGGCTATCAAAATGAGCATGTTATTGCTCATTGCATTGGAACATGTTTTATACATTTAAGCCATTTGTACTCAATTGTCAACCTGGTTGTCTTATACATATGTACCTTTAAATACTTTACTCTTGCTTTGGGTCAGTATCCAATTATTAGATAATAGTATTAATTACCAATAATACAACATATAAATAAACACATTAGACAAATCATATTTCAGAAAACTTTGGAAATTGATCAGCCTTAAGTGTAAAATTATTCGATCAGTTTTTTTCCCGAGATGTGATCTTCGTCTTGTCTCTGTTCCCTTGCTTTCTCTGGTTGTTGGTACACTTAAAGAGTGGCTCCTATAGTGCAGTGATTGATGCCAGTTCCATCAATAAAAACACAAACAGAGTTGTGTCTTTATTAACATGCTTACTTAGTCTCTTGCTTATTGATTGAATATAGGATATCTTGACTTTGTCATATAAATCTAGCACCACGAATCATGTTGTAGGACCAAGTTGCCTATAGAAATATCATTCCTAGATTTTGCTTTGGGCATGTTCCTAAGTGCTCCAACATCCCTTTCTTCCCAAAAAGGTAAAACAAATAGTAATTTGGATTTGTTAAATTTATTATTTTGTTTACTAAAAAGTGTGTCCCCATATTTAAATAAAGTCAATAAATTAATATTTTGGTTTTTTCATGGCCATATTGAGGCTTACTCTTGATTTAACATATACATAATTATTTATAAATTTAGTAAAAATAATTAATAGTTATATTTAAATATGCTTTATTATTTGAAATGAGTTTTAAATGTATATATAGATTCAATATCCTCAAAAAATTTGAAACATTTCAATTTTACAAATTAAATAACTTAAATATATGATTTTTAAAAATATTTATTGGATTTAAATAAAATTGATCAAAATAAAAAGATCTATTTCATTTTATTGATTTCACATTCACCTCTACGATTTTTCCAAGGAATGCTAACTCTATGTTTTTCAAATACCCCCACCGAAATGTCTTAATTTAATATTGACATAAATACATGTTATGTGATGAAACTACACCTACGATTTTCCCAAGGAATGCTAACTCTAAGTTTTGCAAATACCCCCACCGAAATGTCTTAATTTAATATTGAGATAAATTAAACATTAAATTGCAGGCAATGTGTTATATGATGAAACTTTATAAGACTTTGTTAACTTAATGTCCTTTGGCTAAGCTAATTTAGTGGATTGTTGTGACATGTAAAGTTGTGTGAATACAACCTGATAAAACTACATTAAATTCCAAGACGGCTAAAGTGAAGTTTACATGTCTCTTTTATTTATTTTTGTATTGTAACCAACTTAAAATATCAAAATTTCAATCTCAACTACGACATATTTAATTTAATGTAATTAAATGGTTTTTATCTTTTAGGGTGTGAAAATTACATTTTCTAATTACAACATATTATTTATATTAAATATTTTATAATTCTTAAAAGCTAAAACTATATTTATTATTACCTATATTTTTATATAATAATATTTTTCCAATTTTTTTAAAAATTAATAAAAATGAAAATATTTTAATTAATTAGTGCTATGTAATAAGATTTGTAATAATAATTTTTTTTTTGCCTTTTATTATCATAAATTAACTATATAAAAGTAGAAAATTTCATAAATCTAAAATTCTAATCAAATTTAAAAAATCAAATTAATAGTTTTTTTAGGATCACTTCAAAGATATTGATCTATCATCTATTAATGTCTAAGATCCTAATATGCAACACCATCATCATGTGCATATTGACAAAACATGACCATCCAAAATACTTTGTTGGTAGTTTTTTAGGGGGTATCATGTGCATATTAACAAAACATGACCATCCAAAATACTTTGCTGGTAATCTTTTGGGGGTGAACTTTTACTCATGCCAAATGCTTTTGGGTTCTGGGTTAGTTACATGTTTTCTCACATCAAAAGAAGACGAAGACAATCGAATAGCCAATGAGAAGTAGTCATAGATCATAACCCACTTATGGTGGTGATGAATTCATATTTCAACAAATGAAATTAGCAACAAAGTTGTTCTTACCTCCAAAACAATAGAAAATTACAATTTAAGAAAATACCTCAATTTACCAATTAGTGAAACCTTAATGGACCAAATTGTAAACCTTAACACTAACTTGAATTCAATCATTTTACTTTAATTTAGTTATATTTAAACTAAGCGACAGAGAACAACTACTATGTAGCATTCGTTTAAATCCATTTTGGATGGTAGCTAGGGAAAATTTATTTGGGCAACTAATGGTTGTAATAAAGTACACCATTCAACGAGAAATCTAGAACCATGGAGTTCAAAGTGCTTAGTTTTGGGATTTTTCCAATGCACTTTCCAACAAAGAGGGAGTCCTCAGACCTTTAATATCAATTTTGAGTAAAAGGAAGTGGGTGAAAAACAAGCAAGTGAAATGTAATATCTTATTGTTATTATAGTAAAAAGATACTAATTTATTTGGACAACTAATGGTGGTAATAAAGTACACCATTCAACCAGAAATCTAGAACCATGGAGCTCAAAGTGCTTTGTTTTGGGTTTTTTCCAATGCACTTTCCAACAAAGAGGGAGTCCTCAAACCTTTAATATCAATTTTGAGTAAAAGGAAGTGGGTGAAAAACAAGCAAGTGAAATATAATATTTTATTGTTATTATAGTAAAAAGACACTAACTTATTTGGACAAGTGATGGTGGTAATATAGTACACCAAAATCTAGAACCATGGAGTTCAAAGTGCTTAGTTTTGGGTTTTTTCCAATGCACTTTCCAACAAAGAGGGAGTCCTCAACCCTTTAATATCAATTTTGAGTAAAAGGAAGTGGTTGAAAAACAAGAAAGTGAAATGTAATATTTTATTGTTATTATAGTAAAAAGATACTAATTTATTTGAAAAACTAATGGTGGTAATAAAGTACACCACTCAACCAAAAATCTAGAACAACGGAGTTCAAAGTGCTTAGTTTTAGGTTTTTCCAATGCACTTTCCAAAAAAGAGGGAGTCCTCAAACATTTAATATCAATTTTGTGTAAAAGGAAGTGGGTGAAAAACAAGCAAATGAAATGTAATATTTTATTGTTATTACAGTAAAAAGATACTAATTTATTTGGACAACTAATGGTGGTAATAAAGTACACCATTCAACTAGAAATCTAGAACCATGGAGTTCAAAGTGCTTAGTTTTGGGTTTTTTCAATTCACTTTCCAACAAAGAGGGAGTCCTAAAACCTTTAATATCAATTGAGTAAAAGGAAGTGGTTCAAAAACAAGCGAGTGAAATGTAATAAATTATTGTTATTATAGTAAAAATATACTAATCCCTTCCACGTGATTTTTCCCGAAACGATATTTTCCATATAAATATTGTGTCTAATATATAAATTAATCAAGCCATAAGAGAGTATTAACAAGGTGAAGAGACAAAAAAACACACACTGAAGCCCAAGCCATTTCATCTAATTTCATGAATAATCCATCACGTTGATTTCCCTCCCTCCTTGAAGAATTATAGTACGTTGTTTTATTCAAGGTGGCTTGGATTAGTAGCATTTACAATTAAGTTGGATAAACACAAGAAGCCCAAGCCATTTCATCTAATTTCATGAATAGTCCATCACGTTGATTTCCCTCCCTCTTTCAAGAATTACAGTACGTTGTTTTCTTCAAGGTGGCTTGGATTAGTAGCATTTACAATTAAGTTGGATATGATATTGGATTCTTCCAGCCACATTGTTATTGTAATGAATTCTTGATATCTCTTAGGTATCAACTTGGATTTGGCTTTGGGCAGCTTATCTCAAGCACTCCATAAAAACAACTTTTGAAACCATAAAATGGATCAATATCCTAGGCACTTCATATTTTCATGACCTAAAATTTCTCCACATGCGAATAAATTATATAGGTTTATGATCATACAAGTTTAGCATCTCTATTTTTTAGCATATAGCGTAATAAAAGGGTACCCACATGTAACCCTCCACCCACATTTAACCACTTTTACAAGCTTTCCAGGGTAAACATGAGATGAGTGTCATTATGATATGTCCCAACCTCCAATTTCCACTTATAGAAGAGGAGACGACATACTAACAACTTTATAGACATCCCTTAGGGACTACAGACCACTTAGGAGTCTCCAAGCCATCGCAAGTGACTAATCCTTGAGCGAGGGTTCTTTTCACCAGAGAAACTTCCCAACTGCATGCACAACACAACACGAGAGTGGTTATAAGGTTCCAACCACATGCATAGGCTTGCCTCCATGCGGTTATGACTGATATTTCCCAGTTCAATGCGAGCAGTTCGGAGGTCTGAGCCACTTTTTAAAAGTAGCCTATAGACCACTTCCCATAACTGCCTGTAACTTTCCAGAATGCATTCAAGGGTGTTGACAAAGCTAATCATTCAAAACTCAAGCAAGCAGTTGACCTAGACATGCCTAATCCATGATACACATTTTATCAAACATATGGTAAACATGATGGCTACAGGTCATGAATCCATATATATTCATAAATTAAGAGAATCACCAAGAAGGCTCTATTCCCTCTCTAGCTAGTTGGAACAACATTGGTTAGTCCATGCATTCATCAACCATTCATTAACTTATCAAAACATGACAAGAGCCATAAATAATATAGACCATATTACCATCATTTAACCAAGTTCATATAAACTAGAATATAAACCATGGAAAACCAACCACAATATCACTATAATAATCAGTAAAAATGCTAAAATATCACAATAGGGAAATATATCATATTAACATATGAAAATGCCAACCAAGGCGAGTACTTCCACGTACCACCCAACCATAGATTGGTCTGAACCAAATCTTTCTTTTAGCCTATCACTCCCATGCCATATTCGAAGCATGAATGTGGGAGCATAAAGGTTAAACTAAGACAAAATCAACATGGGCTTCTAGAGGCCAAACCACCTCAACCCTCAACCATACTGATCTCACCCATACAATCCATAAATCACTAAAATCAACCGCATCAGTGTCTACCCAAGATATCTAGGGCTCTAGGAACTAGTAGCTCAACCCACAGCTAAATCAAGGCTCCAAAGTGTTTGTTCCAACTAGCGGCTCCAGGGACTAAAAGTCAACCCATAAGGCTCTAAAGCATTGGTCCAAAACTACAGGCTTTAGGAAATAGTAACTCAACCCAAGTTCTTCCTGGGCTCCATAACATTTGTTCCAACCCAAAACCATAGAGAACCTAAGAACCAATTAGTAAAACAAGTGGAAAACCCACAACACCATGATTATCCAGAAAATGGAAATGCAAGACTGAAACCACTGTCAATCTAGGCGAATCTCCATGCCAATGACAACACATAACCAAGGAACCGCATGCATATACATGCATCCAAAAATCAACAAGGAAATCACACATTCAACCTGTTACCTGAAAAGTATCCTTGTTGTAGTTGTTGATCCAAATGTCCCCCTTACGGTCCCTTGCTTCCTTTCTCCAATCCAAGTGAATGCTAGAGTGCTCCATGCATGCTCCAAGAATTCTCTAAGGTTGCAATAGAATGAGAGTGAGAGAATGAACTAGAGCTCCCCCACCAAACTGTCAAAAGCTAGCCAAAAACTGACAAAAAAGTGAATTGTTTCTCTGATGCCTTTTTATCATTGGTTTCCCCTTTTTCTTCATTTTCTTTCACTTTTCCTCTAATTTCCCTTGCATGCAAGTTTGTGTCTCTTCACCTTCATTTTATCTTATTTTACTTTATTTTCATAATTAAATGCTAATTATTGCCTCTTTGTCTTTTCCAATGCCTTTGCCAATTTCCATTGTCATTATTAATCCACAAATGATGCCCACTATAGTGTTTTTCCCACCATTCAACTTGGCATACATGTCCCATGATCTTGGTTATATTTTATTTACATGGAAAATCAACCAGGGGTTGTTACACCACAACATCCTAACCAAGAAAAGACCAATATTTTAGAAAGGAAGAAAGTCCTAACCCTATTTGCTATAAGGAGACATTAAAAAGCAATTTTCAAGGAAATAAATCGATTTTTTAATTGTTGTAATGATTTTTACTTCCATACTTAAGCAATGCAAATGGGTGTTATCAAGGTAAAGAAAAAAAAGGAGCAATTTGTTGCATCCCATCACAAACCACCATGTCTATTTGCTCCATTGTGGGTCAATCTTTCTTTGTATTTTGCATTAGAAATTTCATAAATAAACTATAAAGGTATAATGCTCATCTCTTTTTAGAGTTTCACCCTCGTAGATCTCGAATGTACGTCTTGCATTCAAAATGTTAATGATGTACTCTATCTACTATTGTAGTTATGTGCTTATTTACAGTTCATAAATAACATAGTATGTTAATGATAGTAGAGATTAATCTAAGTAATCACTAGGAAATCGAGTATAATCTCATTGTATTTGTAGTAGCATGTTTGGATCTATATTGATGAGTTTCCTTATGGAATATTGATGGTTTGTTTACATATTGTATTCATATTATAGCTCCTTTCTTGTCTTATGGAGAGCTAAGACGACCATTGGAAAAGCCTTGCAATGAGAAAGACTATAACATTTACAAGATATAAACCAACAAATTCAAGAAGAGGATGAAATGTTGAAGAAAATAGTTCAATAATTAGAATAGAAAATGTAGTGCTGGAAATCAAATTAGTTAGTGATATAAAATTCCTCATCAAAGTTACAAGAAATGTTGAAAAGTACATAAAGCAATTTCCTGGAATGAGGGATCCATTTTGAGTAGATTGAAGAAGTTTCAGATACAAAATGACTAAGATATGAAGAAGTTACATAAAGATTTTATCAAGCTACAAGAGAGTATTAAGAAAGTGAAGTGATAAAATAAACACCCTTCCATCTTGATACAAAAGGCCCAAGCCATTCCATGAGATTTGATGAATAGCCTATTAGGTTGATTTCGCTGCCACCCAAAAGAATTATAGTACCTTTCTTTCTCCAAGGTTGCTTGGGTTAGTACCATTTACAATTAAGTTGGATATGATATTGGAGTCTTGCAGCCACATTGCTATTGTAACAAATTCTTGATATATGTTAGGCACCAACTTGGATTTGGCTTTGAGCACCTTTTCAAACCAAGACGTCGATTTTGATTTAACTGCTACTATCTTGGTTGTTGAACTTTAAGCCAACGTAATTATATAGCTTTCTCTTCCCATCTATGTTTCTCCTATACACAGTAAATGTAAGACAAAATATGTCCTTAATATGAACTAAACTTTCAAACAAAGAAAGCAACTACATTAAATAACTATTTAAATTAATTATATTAAACCACAAAACTTTTAGAGGCTTTAATTGAAGGTCAAACATTTGAATTTTCCAAAAAAAAATCATTTTCCCGCTGCATTTTATTTCTTGGTCACTATTACCTCTTTCACCTGTTGTTTCTTGTTTTCTTGTTCGCACATGAAAGGAGAGTTCAAATATGGTACACATAGTGAAGGAGAGTTATTTGAATCATGGAGATGTGAATTGAATTATAGAGTTTTGATTTCTTAATTTTTTTAATCTTGGAGATTTGAATTGATTTACAGAGTTCAGATTTCTTGAATCATGGATTTCTATATTACTTTCTCGCTCTCTAGCACATTCGCTTTCTTGTTCACACAATCAAGGATCTCTAGATTAAATAAGGCATATTTGTCGCTTTCTTCCATGATGAGATTTTGCATTATTGATTTCCATAATTGAGGCAAGTGAGAAGTCCTCGAAAACTTCAACTAAGCCTATACTTCATGAATTGTTAGAATTCCCATGCACATGGTGTCATCCACAAATTTTTGGGTGTGATAGTGGGAGATCTTCTACAAAGGAACACAATCCTTTGTTATTTTTCTCTAATATCATTGCTTTAAGAGACCTACCCAATTGTTCTATAGCTAAAATGAAGAGGAACAAGGAAAGAGGATCTACATGCAAAATTCTTGAGGAGGAGGCGAAAGGATTATGGGGAGATCCATTTAAAGCAATAGAGTAAAAGGCGGAAGAAATGAGTGTTTGGTCAAGCCGATCCATTCATGGTCAAAACCATAAGTATGAAGGATTTGAAAAATATAGTTCCAATTTTGTTTGTCAAAAGTGTTGGAGTGATCTAATTTAAGCTAGATTCCTAGTTTTTTGAAAGTTTTGAAAGAGTGAGTGGTTTTATGGACAGTCATGGTTCCATCCAAAATTTGTCACCCTTCCACATATCCTATTTACTCAACCAAGATGAGGTGTAGGAGGAGATGCCTAAGGGGAATAGAAATTATCTTAGCGATCACCTTCTAAATGAAACATCATTGGAAAATATTCTAAATTTTCTCCGGGTCCGCACTCGATTTATCTTCAGCACTAATGTGATGAAGGTGGCATCCAAAGCTTTCGATATAGATTTTGACTTTCTTGATTCTTCCACTACTTCCGATAGATCACTATCCGAGCTAGGAGATTTATTTTTTTGCATTGATTCAATTGCTAATTCCACTTCTTCAATGGTGATTTCATGTAAGAAGCTCTGATTCGACATGTTGGTGGCTAGTGAAGGGATACATTTCACATTTCTTTGTGTGGTGAATTCCTTTCGATGAGGCATATGGTTGGACAAGAAATATTTGTAAAAATGCACTACCTCTTGTGCCATAGCCTCGCGGTCGTGATCCTTGAGCCTTCCTAATTTCTCATGGATGCAATTCAATTATGATGGCGGTGTTGAAGCATCGAGTTGTGGAAGAAGGTTGTATTTCTCTCCCCTTCAACCAACGTATTCTAGATTTTTGCTTCGAAAGGATTTCATATTTTTTTCTTCGATCCTCAAGTTGGGTGAGGATTTGTAAAAACCCTGGTTAAAAATTCACGTAAAAATATATAAGACCACAGTCATGGGACATATATTCCAAGATGAATGTTGGGGAAAACATCCTAGTGGGTGTTCCTTTGGTTTATTATGGATAAGGAAATGGGCAGAGGCAATGGAAAAGGATTTGGAAAGGAAAAATGGCATTTTGGCACATTTATTTATGAAAATAATGGAAAACTAATGGCACCGCAATTGGATTTGGATCCGTATCTCGGCGGGGTGATGACTCTAAAAATGGCTAAAATACTGGAACAGCTATGTTCCACACGCCCTCGTATATAATAGCTATCACTCTGCAAATACAGAACTTTGGAACAGGTAGTTCGATATTATTTGGAGAAGTCCCATACATTGGATCAATTCGTAACAGGTGCACCTTCTGTAAATATAATTGGTATTCCTTACTCTGGGTTTTCATAATCGACATGATTTTCGTGAGTTGAGACGTTTATTAAAAGATCTGGACATCAAAATTAATCAAATAATTCCTGAAGGAGGAGCCAGAAATACCCAACATAGGCAGGAGCACATCCTATCACACACTCCCTTGCCTTTCTTTCACTTGCCAGACATAGACCTGGAGCTAGAGAACTGGAATCACCTAGTAGGTCAACCATGGAGAGCCTTAGAAGCCACGGATGGATCGTTGGAACTGCCTTCTTTTCTTTGATTGAAGAACTGTGGATATAGAACCTGTTGTGGCTAGAGTTATTGCTAGAGTGAGGATATGAACCTCAAGGAAACATCATGAAATGCCAACCTGAAGTCAAATGGTTTCTCAGAGGGAGGGCGTCCAATGCTCTAAGTTCAGGTCCGTGAGCCAGTAATATAAAGGTTGGGTCAGAAGGTTAGTAAGGTCAGGGGTAGGAAGTCAAGGTTCGGTCATCAGAGGTTAAGGAGAGGTTAGGTCATCAGCTGCCTGGAGGTTAAGGCAGGATGGCTGATGCACATAGGTTACCAAGGATGGTCCCAAGGGTGAGGTATGAGGCATAATTTTCAAAGGATAGTCCTAAGGCGGAAGTGGATTAGGGTCCCAAGGCATTTTCCAAGGTAGATGATTCTGGAGATTAGGTCTCGAGGTCATTGTCTCATTGTAGGTCCGTTGAGTAAGCCACTACCATTCAGTGGTAACACATAATGTAAGGTAGTAAGGTTTGTCAGGGTAATGGTTTCCCCACCCACCTCACACACACAACTCAATAACATCGGCGACATCACTTCTGCGGGAAGGTAAGGGTGAGAAGGGTAGGGTTGGAAGGGTAGGTGACTTTCAAGGTGTAGTAAAGGTTGGGTTATAGGTAATAGGTCTGAGACATAGGTTTCAAAGTCTATTCAAAAGGCTGTAATTCAGTAGGTAAGAGTTTCAGGATAGTAGTCCCAAGGCATAGGGCTGAGGATGAGGCTGAGGGTCGAAAGTTTATTCCCATAGAAGGTTTGAATCTTTGGTGTATCATAGTGAATGTCAGTGAATTGTTTGGTGAATCATAATGGTGGAGAATGGCAAGTGGATAATGGTAGGGATGGGATGCGGTAATGTAAGGGGATCACACTCTGGGCCTCTAGTGTGTGTCCAGGCCTCTATTGTGTTATGTTCCTCTTATGGTACTGACTTAATCACCGCTCTGTATATGAAATCCACGTATATAACTATGTTGTTTGTTTCTATACGTCTAGATATATCATCTTGTGTGCGGAACTAGCTCAACTCTGTAGGTCAAATCACCTGCTCTCCGTGTAACCTCACCTGGGTAGCTCAACTCAGAATCATGCCTAGCAAATACCTATGCATCTAGCACTGGAATCTCATAGCTTGTGTATCCCAACGTGTACCCTCCAATGTGTGAACCTCATTGTGTATCTCAACGTGTACCCTCCCCGGATCTGTAATAACATTGTTCCGTCTCGGTAAGGTAAAGAGGGAAGGGACATATAATCGAGCTGTAGCGCTCCATTATAACACCTTCATGGAGGCATGCGATAGCGATCCGATCCGTCATAACCAAATATGGAGGTAAGCGGTATAGAGGTAGAACTATAGAGATTGAGTCTATTCCTAATAATAGATAGATTCCTCCCTAACTCAAGTGCATCTCATGCCGTTATATAAGAGATAATGCTTTCCCTTGTCTGTCCTGATTCCAAATGAAAATAGATAGATCTATAAAGATCATTTATATATGTTCTGATTCCATTCCCTATTTCCCTCCCAAATCCAAAAGAGAGAAATCTATTTGTCTCTACCAAAAATTAAATATTAGGAGATCTCCCTATCTAAATGTCATATCCTATTAGATATGAAATTATGCATAGTGGAACTGATGCGCGTATACAACTATTTCTTGCCCAGTTGAGTCTCCAAGCCATAGTCGATTAGCCAAGCAGCCAAGTAGCCAAGTCGAGCCAAGCCCAGCTCTGACTAGAAAATAGAATGACTCCTGGTAATGAAACCTGGCAATGATTGGCTAGGCCTCCTGGCTATAGGCAGAACTGGCAATGAGTGGAAATGCTCTTAAGGCAAGGACTCTCGGCTATGTATCGGCAATGATAACTATCAAGGACTCTCGGTAAGGACTCCCGGACAGTAGTGGCTATCGGCAAGGACCTAAAAGCGATTACAACTGGCAGTGATTATCTATCGATACAATGGCCGGCTGGCAAGGACCTCCTGACGAATATTGTTGCTTATGGGCGGGATCTGAATGAGTATGATCCTCAAATGTGGAATCTATGATCCTCAAATATGGAATCATCATATGTAAAGCATCATCCATCCATCCATCCATGCATCCATGCATCTCGAGGTATAAACTGGTGTTCCGTAGATGTAAGTGAGATGGCAGGGGTATTGGGGAACTATTGTTCGGGTCTGTAGAACGGGGGTCTAGTGCCCAGGTACGGTGACCGGGGTCTGTTGTGACAGTGACTCGGGTATGGCGAACAGAGTCTGTTATGATGGGGGACTTATCTCATCGTCTGGAGGCAACTTGGAATAGTGGAGTTAGGGTAATAGGTGCACCTCCCTGAATGGCACTACCTGACAAGCACTATGTGTCCGCCGCATGATCCTCTACAGGTGCATCATAAGTCATGCATGCATCATCCATCCATTCAAATTATGTAGGAACGCCATTGTGTTCCCTAAGGTCTCGGAGGGGCTTACGCTTACTAGTGCAAGGAGAATGTGTTTCTGAGAAGTAGCAGTCAATGAAGGTGCAGGTGGCATTCGACGAAAGTGGGAAAACAAGCATGGGGAGCAAAAAGTATCCTCCCCCCTGAAGGGGATGGCGCTACAAATCATACAGGTGCTTGGTACAAAGGCACTGTCAAAAGGTTCTCTGCAACTGGAGAAAATGAAGTTGTACTCTGTAGTAATGGTAGCATACCGCGGTCAAGCGGTCAATATGTCCCCCCTTGCTGTACACATCGAGTAAGGGCCGTGGATATATGAGAATTAAGGATGCTGACATGAGTAACGATGAATCATGTCATTTGTAGGGCATATGCATGTGAGCAGGAAAATGAAGGAAAATAATGGGAAATGAAGAAAATAGATGCCTCAATCATAAAAAGGCTTATGAGGATTAGTGGGAAAGGCTTGGTCAATGTAAGCTTATGCCAGTTCAGTTTTGGAGCTCTCTCTCTCATACTTTTGGACACTTAGAGTTTTCTTGGAGCACACTTAGAGAGTGTGGAAGACTTGGGGTTTTGCAGCAAGAAGGCAAAGGAAGAGCAGGAAAGCATAAGAGGACATCGTGATCAGCAGCTACAATGGGTTTTTCTTGCAAGTGCCGAGTTTCATGTATGTTTTCCTCACTATTTTTGGCATGCATGTGGTTTCTTGGTTATGAGTTGTCATTGGCATGGAGGTGGTGGTGTTTGACACCATAGAGACACCCAGATTTTGCCTCCTAGGTGGTGGCACAACTTGTCCATTTACTGGAAGGATCGAAGAACTAACAATGACATTCTTCGAGACCATTGGTTGAACTAGACGGGTGACTGGGACGGATGAGACAAGAGGGTTCGGAACGGTGGGTTGCACCAGGACTGAGGTAACGACATGTTGGGAGGTCAGGTTCACAATGAACGAACCTGTAGTAGGCATGGCACTAGACACCCAAACAGGGCTATGATAAAGTGATGAGGCACTAGGTGTACCTGAGACCAATTGTGCTAAAGTCACATAGTTAGGCGGAAAATCATGATACACATTGATGGGAATTCTCCCCATATAGGGGAAACCTTAAAGGGGGAATTGATGTTGTTCCTCTTCCACAGTGTGTGGAGTAAAAACTTCCTATTGATTCGAAGAGGTAACTGGAGCATTTCCTTCAGGTTCCATAGTGAGGAACAAACAACGACGACTATTTGGAGATGCACGAGGGGATAATTGCAAAGGAACACCCGACTGATCGTACTACTGTACGGACGCTGTGATGATATCACAACAGGGTCAAAAAAAGGATTTAGATGATATATAACCAATCCAAGTTGACCGTCAGTAGTCAACGAACTTTGAGGAGTCTCGACGGGATTGTCCAGAGATTCCCGACCAATATAAATAGGTGACCCAGTATCTGAAGTAGGTGGAAGATGAGTTGACAAAGGTTGAATGCTCAAAATGATTCTAAGTTCAACACCTTGGTCCTCGAGTGACTCTGGTAATTGAGTAAAAGGCTCCTCAAATAATCTTTCAAACAAAGGAGAGGAAGAGGCACTAGGTGAACTAAATGGTTCAGCCACGATGAACTTGCCTTAGTTAACAGGAAAAGAGAGATAAATTTCAAGGCTTTAAAATGTTTTTTAAGGAAAACTCATGATTTGGTCTAGAAAAGACTAACAGGATGTTATAAGATCGTGGGCAATCAATTTGTTAAGATGCATAAATAAATTGGTGCTCTTTCATTTTTTAAGAGTCGAGAAAGAAGCAAAGATGACTCTATCACTTTCGATTGGAAACGAGCTCAAAAGGACAAGCGCTCAAATGATATTTTAAGTTTAATGAGTCAGAAATATCAAATTACTACTCCAGATGATCTAGGCAAAAAGGATTACCAGGCAACGATGAACTACATAATACCTCTCGATGAACTGAGAAGTATAGGCAGGCAATCTCCCCGAATGTTGTGTTCGGTGTATCACGTTTTCAAGGCGGCAGACCCGACTTCCAATGTGTAAAGGATTACAGCCTAGAGGGGTCTCCTGTTATATATTTGATGGTACAGGGAGCAAAAATCCGTACTAGCGTTGTCTAGTGCCGAAGCTAATGATAGCTGTTAGGTTTAAAGACGTCAGAACACGTCTCTAGCCTATACCTTTTAGATGTGATTGTTAGGTTTCAAATGCGCCTTAGGTTAATTGAGTTCATTTTAAAGTTTATATTGAATTATGTTTCAGTTTTCAGGCCTTAGCGATGTGACTCGAAAAGCCCTAAATGCAGCTAAATCAGACAAGACCCTTTCAATTCGATGAATTGTCTACACTAGAGAGGGTAGAAAACACAATCATGTGCAAACACCCAATCAACGGATAGCAAAATGATTTTTCACTACTTCACTTTTCGAGAAAATAAACTAATGAAAAATACATTCCAATTCCTAATTTCCTAACAAGTACACTTGAACGGTCCTTTCAAAAGCAAAGAGAAATCTTTTTCTTTTCAAATGCCAATGCAATCCTAGTCTTCAATGATGCTAACTAGTGTAACATATTGATACAACAAACTAGAATCTTGTACTTTTCATGAAATGAAAAAATGATTTTCTCATAAAACACTTCAATGATTTTTTTTCGAGACAATTGATTCTCAAGCAAATGAAAAACATGAAAAGAGAATCTCTTTCAAACTAATGACACAACGACTTTACCAAAAACAAGACAAGCAATGTGATCTATGCCGTAAAATAGACGTTTAGACAAGCAAACGACACTCTTCAAACTTGTGTAATGGAGGTCAAAGCCATAGAAGGACGATAAACAAAATGCAAGGAGTAAATGCACCAACAACTTGACTCACTGAGTTCACAATCAGCTGAATGGATGACAATCTAGATTCCCTAGTGCCACTAACCATCCAATGACCCAAGAAATCAAGCGAAAAGATGGAAAATCAACAAGCACATAAACCAAATGAAAATCAACCTCCTAGTCAGGGAGAAGATGGTCTAAACAACTTACAGGGTAAAAATCATGAGAGCAAAACACACTGGCCAAGATCTATGGTCAACCCTAATATTCACTTACAGGCATTGGCATGATTGCCTAACTGAAAGCAAGTGCCAGAAGGGGGTTGGCATGACTGTTTCTCAGCATATCACGCTGATCAACACATTTGTTAGTGAACTAAGCGCGTTGAGCGAGGATGAAAAGTTTTCAAAAGTTGGGACCAGACTTGCTACTATGAATTTCAAACACAGAGCAGTAAGTAAAGGAAAGAAAACAGAACTAAAGGGAAATGGTGAAACTAGAAAATTTCACACAAAACCATGAAATTCCAAGCAAACAAACAGAAGGATGTTTCCCCAACAGAGTCACCAATTTGTGTTGAAGTAAAATTATAAGTGCGGACACAAACAATTCCTCTGGCCTGATAGCGGGTCTAGCTACTAACAAGACATTCTATGGAAGATTTCCTTAGGTTAAAACCAATTAAAAGGGTCTACCTCTTAGTATGCTTCTCCCATTTGGTGATGACCTTGCTTGCTTACTCTAGATATCTCCTGTTTCCTTCTTCGAACACCTGAAACAAGTAAACAACAACAAAGAACAACCATGATAATAAAAAAATTGTAATTCAACCTACTTAACAATTCAAGAAGCATTAAGCCATAAACATGCGAGATGACAAATTATGTAGGAAATCAATCAATATTTGCATATATATTAAATCAAGAAGATATTACAACCATTGTCTTGACGTTGTTGTTCTCCTCCGACAAAACCAGGTTCCCACACACTTCCATTAGCATTCTATGATGGCCTCAACAATGATAGTTTTAAGGCTCTTTCTTTTAGGCTTCACGCTAAACCAAATTCACACTTCTAAATCACACACAACTAGAGAGCTACAACTATGAATAGCTTGTTATTTACTCCAAACTTAATTAGCACTAGCACACCAACATTAACACTAGCTTGTGCTTGGGAAAAAGGGAGGTTTATATAGCATGACTGGATGGGAGATGGTTCCTCTTCTCATGGGAGAAAGTCTTATCTCTTGAGGTAGTTCCATCCTCATAGGGGAAAGAAGCCCAAACTGACATCCTCGACTCCATCTGGCTCAACCATTTACCAGATTTCCATTACAAAGCTTCTAGAGCTGGAAGCTTTGACTCCTTATTTTAAAAAAATTCCAAAAGAGGATCAACACAACTGAAACAAAGCTCAGTCACTTCGATCGGCGCTAGGGACAGTGTTAATCCTTGCATATCGGCACGAGGAGGACAAGGGTCATTAGCGTCATTCTTGTAAACTGTGAAAAACAGAAGATTTTTGGGACATGATGCGAAAGGGAATTGTTCTGCTCATGAAGAAAGACACAATGAGAATTTATTCATGAAGGGAAAGCATGTAGGGTTCATTGTAGAGGTCCTCCAGGATCAAGGAACAGGTAGTACAGGGACAATGACAAAATGTTGTGTAATAGTTATCCAGGCCTATGAGAGCGACTTTAGGTCTCTGGTCGCTCCTTTGGCCATAGCATGAGAACGACTATGGCCTCAGTGGTCTAGAAAAATAGTGGAACCCAAGGACAGGTTGTCTGAGTGGTTGATTTGCCTCTTGAGGGTTCTGTTGATGATGTTGGATGATTGTGTGTGATGTTTCGTCGATTCCACTTCCTTAAATTCACATAGGAGGTCGAATCTGATCATAGTAGCCTCTCGTCTTATGTTTACCCCAGTTGGCACGGTTACTTGGGTGGATGTGGGAGGAGGGTGTTACACTGACTTTTACAATTTTGTATTAACTTCTACATGACCCTTCTTTTTTATATTTTATAGCAAGATATTATTAACAATATAACAAAAGTAAATGCAATGAGATTTGATGTGAGAGAAGATACTTCACTTTGGGAGAGACCCTTTGATGTCTTAGTCATACCATATGGTAACCTTGGTGTTGGTTAGACTATCCCATGATTATTTTTTATCAAGATTACATATCCTTGCAGCAATTAGCCCAACAACTTCAATACTGAAAGCATACAACCAACAATTAGGGAACAAGATTAAAATATTTCATCATAACAATATAAGAAAATGTGTAACAAGTATATCTATATTTATTGTGAATGAGGTTGCTCGATATAATGAGGGATTGGGAATAATTTACAACCCTTAAATGTTGATTTCATCTTGATACTAGAGTTGTCGATCCATCAACTGCATTTTTATGACTCCAATCTTGGCATGTGCTTCAATGTAATTTTCCCTTCTTGAACTCTTCTTGCTATGTCTTCTCCAAATATATCTTGTACAAGGCATGTTCCATAATTAAAATAATGTAGACAATGAAATAGGGATCTCATGGTATTCTTATTATGCATAGGATGTACTTCTGCAATTTATGCATCTTTCATATTTTATATTTGATGAAACAATTATGCAATTATTTATTCCCATGTATGAATTTGGCCCATGCTAAGCAGTCAACCCTGATATTTGAGCAAAGTCCTGCAAAATTGTCTGAATTATATTCAATAATGCATAGGTAATTGTATGAACCAATTCATGAGACGAGGCCTTTTAAATTATAGAGAAGTATAGGTAAAGAAGGTTGAGATTTGGTGGATGCCAGCAAATATTTGGTCTTGCCACAAATTTGGCCAATAAAAAATCACTCATTTCATTTTCATATGTTAGCGTAAGATAGATTTCCAACAAAAAGTATGTGTGCATCATTAACAACTTTTTTGCTTTGACGTTATAGATATGTTTGGCACTGACCTATGTTGCATAATAATTTTGTGGTTAAATTTGAGGCATGTATGAAAAACATCAAATCTCTAACAACTATTATTTTAGTAGGTTGTGGATTGGTATATACATATGTTACTTGTGCCTGTTCATCTGCGAAGGCCCAATACAAGAATATTGTCATCTCACAAAACATCTAAGAAGAGATCCATAAATGTTCTCCCTACATAACCTTTTGGAATTGGATGTTGGCCAAGTTTCTCAAGAAAATATTGATTGTTTTCAGTACTCACTACATTTACTCCACCTAATAAGAACTTCTTCACTATGTTAAGTGTATTGCAATTGAAAATTTTAGCATGTAGTAAAAAGTTGAGTGCAGCGGGACTAAAACCCTTTCCTTCAATATATGAAGGTGGAAACATATAGTATGCATCCCAATTCCTAACATATATTTCAGAATCAAAACCTTCCCTTGCTCATATAAAATTTAGACCTCAAGTTATGAATCTGAGCTTCCTCTTGTAGCTCAACAACAACTTGGTCCCTTGTTGGATGAAGTAGAGATTCAACAATTGTGGCTATGAGAATGTTGTCGATATCATAATAATCTATTATTGTAGTATATGCTTCATTTTCATCATTAATTTCTTCCTCTTGGAACTATTGCGCCAATATGATCACTCTTTATGCTTGCATTATTCCAACATGTAACAGATCTAGCTCATACAAAGGTGACCATTTTATAAAATAAATGTTTTCAAACATTCCAATACAACCCTAGTTAGAAGAAACTAATTCATGAAGATTCGTAATAAATACTAGTGGGTTTGGAAGACTTGGCACTCTAACATGGATAATGATAAGGAAAATAATAACTTGCAACTTTCTGTGGATGCATAATAAAATATGTGGTGTATTCAGATTGACTATTGTCATGGTTCTCTTAGAAAATTTTTCCATTATGACATTTTCATTTCTTTCCAACATTGGAGGTTCAGGTTTTTCCCACTTCTATAATGGCGACCAACTCATTTTTCTTCCTCAACTGAAAATAAGTATTTATTTGTTCCAACAAGAATATTTGTGTCAATGAGAGAGATATCTAATGATTGACTTTATAACATCCCTAAGTTAAAATTTCATGTAATAAAGATAATAAAGAAAAATAATACCAAGGTCATGGGACACGTATTCCAAGTTGAATGTTGGGAAAAGCATTCTAGTGGGCATCACTTGTTGTTTATTATAGCCAAGGGAAATTGGAAAAGGATTTGAAAAGGAAAAAAGGCAGTATTGGCATTTATTTTATGAAAATAAAGGAAAATAGGAGAAAAGGGATATGAAAGGTCACATGTTACATGTGAGGAGGAAATTGAAGGAAAAATAGAGGAAAATGAAGAAATTAGAGGCATCAATGATAAAAAGGATTATGAGGATCAGTTCACGGCTTTTGTTAGTTTAGCATTTTGTCAGTTGAGTTCTGGAATTAGTTTCAGAGAGGAGAATAGCTTCAAGATCAGAAGGCAAGCAAGCAAGTAAAGGAAGGCAAAGGAAGGACAAGAAAATAAATGAAAGCAAGGATCAAGCAAGGAAAAGTTGGATCAAGTAGCTTTAGTGGGAATACTTCTAGGTAACAGGTTGCATGTATGATTTCCTAGCTCATTTTGGCATGCATGTTATATGAAAGTGTGTATTTGGTTCATTTTTTTATCGTTGGCATGGGTTTTGTCATGTTTTAAGAGCGGTTTCAACCTTGCCTTGCCATTTCTAGATAGCCATGGTGTGATGGGATTCATTATTGGTTAAGCTTTAAGTTTTATATCGGGGTGAGGTGGTCTCACGAAAATCCCAAGGTTTGGGGTGGATACGGTTTTCTCCAAGAAGAACTCAGCAGGTAGGTGGAGATAGGAAAAATCCTCAAGGGATGGTGAAGAAATTTTGACATCCAAGCTTGGTTTTGTTTTGTGATCTCGGTACCGGTTTAGGTGAGATCATGGTATTATGAGGATGGAGGTGGTTTAACCTCTGGATTCCCTTGGTTGTTTATGGATTTGTTTATCCCATAAGATCCCACATTCATGCTTAGAATATGGCATGGGGTTGATTGGCTAAAAGAAAGATTTGGTTTAGCCTAATCTATGGTCGGGTGATACGTGGAATTCCCTGACTTGGTTGGATTTTGCGTATGGAAATAAGAGCTAAGTTCCTCTTGCATTTTATGAGTAAATGAATTTGTTATTATGTGGATTTAATGATTGTTCTATAATTGTTATTTGTCTGGTTATATGTTGGTTATAAGCATGGTTTCATGAGAGATTCAAGTTATGGATCCTATCATGTTTGATTGATAAACGAATGGTTATTGAATGCATAACCTAATAGTTTTTATTTCAACTATTGTAAGAGGGCATTAGTCCTTCTTGGTAAACCTAAAATAAGTTTCAGATCCCTATGTTTAGATATGCATCCATGACCTGTAGATCTCATGTTCTTAATGTGTTTGACGGAATGACTGTCATGATTAGATCAGGGTCAATTCCTTGTCTAAAGTTTTGTGTTATAAGATTTTTCTGTGTGTCATTCATCATTATGTAAAGTCTCATCAAGTTTTGGGCAGTAGTCTAGTGACTAGCCCTAAAAAAGTGGCTTAGATCTCATGGTCGCTAGCACAGAATTGGGTAAAAAAGGTTGTAGTTTCTCCCTTGCAGGCTCATGCATGCAACTAGGGGGTTACAGTTGAATTTAAGCAATGTTATTCCAGCGTTTGGGGCTCCATATCAGTGAAAAAGCAAGTTAAATCAGGTTTTTGGCACTTGGAAGCGTGGTTTAGTGCTTGGGGATCCAATAACACCTGAGGGAAGTCAATAAAGTCTTGGTTTGTCGACTCCATTTCCTTAAGGTGACCTAGGAGGCTGAGTGTAGCCCTTAGCTCATGTTTACCCCATAAAAGCTGGTGAAAGTGGGTAGATATGGGAGGTGGTGTTACAGACTTTGATCATGTTGACCGAAATAATGTTTTGTATTTTACTTTGATAAAAACTCTTGTATCCAGACCTTGTTAGTGATCCAAAACCCTAAAAACTAGAATTCCCTGAAGAATTATCATTGCATATGGGGAAATTAGTTTTTTTGGCATCCATTGATCTTGTAATTCAAACATTTTTGTGTTTCCCAACTTTCTCTAATATTTCACTATCTTGTATTTGGTTAAATTTTCCATTGGAGCTTCTGAAAGAAGAAATATTTTTCATCGAACAACAGAAAGGAACTTGTTTACAAAATATGGAAACCTCATATGCAGCCAAAGATCTTCAACAATATCTAAACCAATATCAGAAGATGAAATATTACACCCTCTTGGAATAACATTATGTCCCTTGACATACCCTCCATAAAAATGTCAAGACCAAAAGGAACAACTCGATGCTTTCAATGAATGACTTCTACAACCATTTCAAAATAAATCCTTCCATGTAAAAGAAAGATGGTAATATAACTGGAAATACTTCTTGCTTAAGCCCACTGGGATATTGTTGCATCCAACGTTCAGATCCAAGACTAAAGACAACTAGACCAGACTTGAAATTTTTTTCCAAAACGTTGGCAACCCTTTAAGATGGTAGTTGCAGGCGAGCAATTTGAAATGGATGGCTCTTGGGAAAATGATCTCAATTATAGTTTCTACATCATCTAAAATGGCATTGTCCTAATTCTCAGGTTTCAAAATTTCTATAATAACTCTCACCTTTGGACCACAATGTCTGTGAATAGTCATTATGTGGAAAAATTATGCTACGTCATTTGCATCAGGATTCACAACTTGTTGATCTACCATTAAAAAGGAAATTGAAGCCACCTTAGCACCAACATGATAAAGCATAGATTATTTCAAAGGAGTACCCTCAATAAACTCTATGTAGAAATTTTGAATAATTTAACACATATTCAATGGAGATTATCCTGATCATGTACTATTGCGGAAAACATACACAATACATAAGCTCCTCTACGTTGATCATCAATATAGCAGCATCAATAACAATAAAACATCAAGAGCATTCACACATTAACACAGTATGTATCCCGGGGAAAGCATCTCGCTAAAAACCCCAACTATCTGTATATTAATGATTGAGTCATGTAACATTACATAGCATAATACTTCTCACAAGTATCTCCACCTCTGTTACACACAATACAGCTCAGATCTGATCTCCAAATCTCTTCCACTGCTTGCCTGCCTCCACTGCTCAATACCTGCTCAAGAACTGATGAGAATGGCTCACCAAACTCGTTTTTCACCTGCAAAATAGTCACTCACGCTTTGTGGACGTGAGCATAAGCTAAAATGTGGGCAAATACGTGGGCAAACTCATTGGCATACTCAATCCCTTGATTGTGCAAGATCTGGTGCACAACTATAGTCACAACTGATAGCAATCTGATTCTCTACCACCTGTCCCTGTTGAACTGAACATGCACTGACATGCAACTGAGTTAACTGATGTATTCATTAGTTGTATTATGAGTTAATAACTTGTGAATTAATTAATAACTAATTCACCCAACTCATCTCTAGTCTATTTGCCAGTTAGACTAAATACAACCAGTTTAACAAAGCTAAACTGAACACAACTCCATCAACTGCACCTCCAGTCCACTAAACTCAACTCACTTGAGTTCTAACTGAAGTCATCCATGCAAATATTCAACTAACCCATAAGAACCACGTATTTCCTTCATGCAATTGCATGTGCCACATCCGTAGCTCGAACTGAAGTGCTCCAAGAGAATAAGATTAAGTTTATAGTCCAAATATTATTGTGAGATAATAATATTTGACTTTTCTATTTTTGACAGCCAGTCTAAAAATAGACTTGATCACTCACACTGTGATCACTCACACTTTCATCAAAAATAGAAGTCCATCTATTTTTCCCAACTTGATCAATCATCCATAAACAGCAACCTGCAATCCATAGACATGATCCATATGTCTAAAAATAGACATAGTCTAAAAATAGACTTGCGCCAAAAATAGCCTGCGGGCCCACTTAGTGAAGGCGACTCTTTTCAGTAAGCTCCATCATCTTGTTGCAATCTCAGCAGATCTTAAACTATTTTCAACAACAATAGAATAATTTATTTCGTCACAAAGGTTTTTCATTGAGTTAACAATCTCGTCCACTCTAAGGAAAAAACTTGCAATACTTTCATCATCATGCATTCTAAGAGTCTGATGATGAATTTTAAATGTTTGTAGTTTAGTGCTTTTTACCATAGTGTCACCTTCATAGATTTGGAAAATCTTATCGTATATTGTCTTTGTGGTATCTAGCTGCATGACTTTCACAAACTCTGATTCAGCCAAACTTCCCAAGATAAAATTGACGACCTTGGCATTGATCTCATATTGTTTCTTCCTTGCTTCATCTGTGAGAATGGAGGTTGGATATTGATGTTGGAAATAATACTGAGAGGGGGGTGAATCAGTATTATTAGATCAATAGTTTTTCATTTCCCAAACAAATTTGTATATGTTACTTCTGTGAAGTGAACTAGCGTGTACACACTACTGTGCTTAGTGAAACCAACGTATACCCAGAGAGCTTGTGATTTAGTTAATTTATCAAGTGTTAATCTATAACCGGTGCATCAGTAACTTATTAAATAGTGTAGTAAAAATAGAATAAAACATCACACATAAGAAACACACATGAACACCAAGATTTAAGGTGGAAACCCAATGTGGGTGAAAACCACCTATTGTTGTCATCTCTATCTTCTTTTAATAAGAAAATATGTTTACAATATTGTACTAGTGTAGATTCATACCAATACACAGGCACCCACCTGTAGAAGGCTACAACCTTCTCTCTTTTTCGACCTACTATTGGAAGGGAGCTACAACCCCCTAGCTCTTGTACTAGCCAATGTGTTTACTAGTACATAGGCATTAGCCTACAGAAGGCTACGGCCTTCTCTCTTCGTCCTGGGACCACGTTTCATAAATTTTCAGACTGGATGCTCCTGGTACACAACAATAAACATGAAGACCTCATTTCATCAAATTTTCATACTGGACCCATCATAAACTTTGAAACTCAAACTGCATCAGCCAACAATTAGTTAATATGAAAAAACAAATCACTGTCACCAAAACACTGTGCTGAAAAAAACCTGCATCATCATTCAAAACCAACTACAACCTCAAAAATCATGCATCAGAATGTATACTGTACTTTTCTAAACCCAACCTGTGTATATATGCTACTTCCTTTAATCAAACCTACGTATACCTTCAAAACTACTAAAATGTAAAACTTTTGAATCAATTCTATAGCAACCAACAATATACAGAACATCTACTGTCAATTTACAAAGCCTCACATAGTTAGCAACAGAGTTCACCCTTCTTACTTATGCAATCAATGAATCAGATATCAAACTCCTCATGCATTCATTTTTACATTCAGATCTAAGAAGACATCGTTGACAGACAATAGTAAAACAACAATACTAATTAAATATATCAGTCATCTATGAACAACATACTTTTCTTTTTCATATGCTACTTCACCAAAGTGAACCAATGTACAGATCTAAAAATATTAACTCATAACTTACTACTATTCCGGACTTCAGACAAACCCATATCATGACATTCAAAGAATGAAATAGGTGTACACAATAAGATCTGGATCAACCAATATCAGATCATTCAATGATAAGTCATTTCAGGTCTCATGATCCTTATCCAACATTAAATTGAAGGTGCACAAAATATTTCAGATCAAATCACCAACATAGCCCTTGCAACATAAAATATACTTTAGATAGAAGTATTCCTTAGAAACCCTTTTCACTTGCACACCTTGACCTTATGATCTTCTTCTCCTTGTATAGTTTTAGGCCTTTCTCAATACCTCGGACCAAAACCACTTAGGACCTATGGTATTCTTGGGCGGGATCCAATAATCGTTATGTCGCTCAATATTGTAGGCTAATACCATGGTATTGACCCCTGGTATTGTCTACTCTTGAAATTCCTTGATTTTCCAACATGTACATGCTTTTCCTATTACAAGAGTGTGTTTATACATATACATGCTTTTATTATATGGACCTGTGTGCATACATATACATGCTTTTTATTCAGTGGACCTGCGTGTATACGTTGTTTTGACTAAGTGTACCTGCATATACACCTTAAACTACTTTTAAACATCCTTTATCTTCAACTTCTTCATTCTAATTAGTAGAATTTAGTTCCATCTTCCTTCTCTTTTGTACCAATTCCCTGTTACATCTGAATGGATCTGTTACACTGTGGATTGCCTTTCATCAAAACTGAACTGGCTTGTGAATGGGTTACCATCAAGGAAAACACTTGCATAATAATGCCAACAATATCCCCCTTTGGACTTGA
This sequence comes from Pinus taeda, assembly GCA_000404065.3. Lineage (NCBI taxonomy): Eukaryota > Viridiplantae > Streptophyta > Pinopsida > Pinales > Pinaceae > Pinus > Pinus taeda. The sequence continues at coordinate 81,147 of APFE031716417.1, forward strand.
TGGCAACCATGCTGGTGTTGATTATTGCAAGCTGTAGAAATTGTTAGAGATAACAAGAAACACCAAAATACTCTCCTCCTTTGACATCAAGGGCAAAGGTTGGACGAACTTATTCTCCCCCTTTGATATACATTATGATGTTTATTCTCCCCCTGAGTACATGTCGAGTCTAGTCAATTTCAAGTATCATTCTTTTCAATTTGGTCAAGTTCTTCATCCATGGCCTTGACCCAACATTCATCTTTGGATACTTCGTTTACATTATGAGGTTCGGTGGATGATAGTAATGGTAGATAACTTGAGGTCCCTGTAAGAGTTCTTTTTGTCTATACAACAACCCCCTTTTCTCCTAGAATTTGAGATTCTTGATGATTCTTCTGAACATACCAGGATGGAGTCTTTTCCCTATCTGTTGTATCTTCTTCTGGTGCTTCATTGATTTATTCTTCTATATCATTTTGATTTGATGTGGGGAAGCATTCCCCAACTTTGTCACCTTCATATTCCTTTGTTGAATTCATTTGTTCCACATTTCTGCATGGTTCATCAATTACAAAAATAATTGTTTTCAACAATTTTCTGAAGCCTTTTATTATAACATTTTTATCCTTTACTTCTAGATGAATAACCAAGAAGAATTCCTTCATCTGCTCTAGGTTCGAACTTACCAATTTTTTCACTAGTCCTTTTGATGAAAAATTTGCTTCCAAACACTCTAAGGTGTTTTACAGTAGGAGGCTTACCATACCAAAGTTCATATGGAGTTTAATAGCTATTTATGCGAACATTGGTAGCAAATGTAGCTTCACCCCAAAAGGTTGCAAGAGTTCCAGATTCATCAAGCATTGCTCAAGCCATTTGTTCAACTATTAAATTCATTCTCTCCACCACACCATTTTGCTAAGGAGTTATTATGATGGATGATTTCCTCCTTATTCCATGTTGTTCACAAAAGTCAAAGAATTCATTTGATATGAATTCCCCCCCTCAATCAGATCTGATGCATTTTATTTTTCAATCTAATTCATTTTCAACTAAAGTTTTGAAGGCTTTAAACTTTTCAAATGCTTCATATTTATGCTTTAGTAGACCTATCCAACACATCCTGGAAAAATAATCAATAAATAAAATAAAGTATCCTTCTCCAAGAGGTGTCTTTTTCCTTTTTGGTCCACATAAATTAGTATGGATGAGTTCAAGAGGCTTACTTGTTGATCCTTCCTTTTCATTGAAGTGAACTTTGGTTTTCTTACCGACTTGACATGGTTTGCATATGGTTTTGGGATGTTGATATCTAGAATATCACGAACTTCCTTGAGCTTGTTTTTGGGCACGAGATCCCCCAAGGGTAGTTTTGGGGCTTAAAGCCCATATTTTGCTCCAGTTTTGTAATCCAATTGTAAAGGCTCCGCATTTTGTGGTTGCGGAGCACGTAGTTATTAAAGATTCATAGGGTTGTTTGCACTTATTTTGATAATGGAATGTCAGTTGTAAAAGATATACCCATGGTCTGTGGACCATGGGATTGTATAAATAGAGCTAAGATCTAAGAATTAGAAATCACTAAGGAATGATGGAGAATTGAGTCATATCTTTGAAGTAGAAGTCTAAGTCTTGAGTCGTAGCATAGTTGGAGGCTTTGTAGATGATTGTGCAGAGGCCTAGAAGTCTATAGCTAAGTGCCCAATCCCTTGCAGCTAAGTGCGCAGGGTGATTCGAGTTTGTAATCATATGGAATTATCAATAAAGAGAAGTATTCTATAATTTCTGCATCTTTATTTCCTGTTTATGCATCTATTATATTGGGTGTGAATTTCACTTCTAATGCTTATATGATGCATTAATATATGTAAATGTGTTGGTTAAGTCAATGCAAGTAAGAAAATATATTTACGTGAAGCTAGCTAAGATTTGTTAATAAGATAAGTAAGATACTTAGCACAGGTTGGGAGATATCATAGTTCACTGCTCTAGCAGTGTGAAAGGACTTCAGCCCTTGATTAGGGGTGTGCGAAATCGATTGTAACATTTTGTGAAGGTAATGAAGGGTAGAGCATAGGGATAAGAAACCTTTACAAAGACAAGTATAGTTGGAATGAACCGACATCACAACCATCTCAAGGGTGTGGAAACTTGGTTCTAGCATCCCCCCATGCTACTTCAAGTGAAACTTCAGTTCGTGCTTTGCGGGCTCATGCTGAAAGGGCCAATAGTGTAGGGATTTGTTTGGGTAACTAACACTAAACCTGGGTTAGGCCGGCATAAGAAAAACAAATTTATAGAAATGAATAAGGGATCACAAAGGTCTCTACGTGAAGTTTTTATTTGAGCATGTGCTCACATGCTTTGGTTGTCCAAAGATCTTGATGAGCAATCTTGGTATGCACTTCCTGAATGAGATGATTAGTGCACAAATGGAGGAATATCAGATGTATCACCAAAAGAGCACAACTTATCACCCATCGGCTAATGGAATAGTGGAGCTGTTCAACAAATTGATTGAAAACATGATGACCAAGGTATGCGTTTCTCAGCGAAGTGACTGGGACCTACGCATAGTTGCAGGGTTATGGGCTTATCGGACAACATGCAAGAAGTTGATGGGACAGACACCTTTTAGGCTTGTTTATGGAGTGGAAGCCATAACGCCTATTGAATACATCGTGCCTAGTCTGCACATAGCAGTGCTCATAGGTATGACGGTTCGCGGAGCCCTGGAAGAGAGGCTCATGCAACTGGATGAGCTTGAAGAAGAACGATTTTTGGTTGGATTTCATCAGCAAGTCCAAAAGTAGCAAGAAAAGGCATGGTGCAAACGTCACATTAAGTTGCACACCTTTAAGGTGAATGACTTAGTGTTGTTGTATGACAGTAAGTTTGTAAATTTCCAGGGAAACTCAGAATGCATTGGTTGGGGTTGTATGTTATTAATGAGATTACCGACAGTGGTGCGGTCCAGTTGGTTATGCTAAATGGAGATCCCTTCCCAAGAAAAGTGAATGGTAGTCATTTGAAGCCATACACAGGTGGCCCGACCATCTGACTATCTGACAGAAGCACAGTCTTAGCACTCCAGGCAACTGAAAGGAGGTGTGGGACTATAAACTACATTGCTCTGGAACTGAACGTTGTCAAGACTGCGCACAGTAGCGAAGTGTCATAGGGTTCGTGACAATGAGAAGACAGTTCCGCTAGCACGCAGGTCTGCCTGAAAGTGACCGTTAAAGTCACTGTTCATGATTTGATGGTTCGTTTAAGGTCAAATGGAGTGGGCAAAAGGAATTTAAGGTGAACTTTATGGGTTAGATTCTTGAAAATTTGCTGCCAATCTAGCATTAATGGACCTAATGTGGGGGGAATGGTCAAATTCAAATTCAAAATGCCCTATAAATTACAAGTGGTTGTCCAAAGAAAAACACTTGGCATTTTGAGATCTGAGTTGTTGCAATATCAAGTGTGTATGGACCTTTCGAACTTTGAGGCTTTGAGAGCAAGTTTCATGTTTGAAACATTGCCGAAGGAGGCATAGGATCTCCTAACTAGAATGATGTCGACACCTAAGGAAGCTACACAGGAAATTGCGGAAGTGGAAGCCCCGGAGAGTGTCAGATCAATAGTTGAGGTTCCTAAATCACCCAGAACGCCGAGACCTAAGAAGGATAAGCAGGCTATGATCCCAGTGCACGTCTCACCAAGAAACCCACAAAGGATCAAACTCACCTTGAAGGAAAAGGGGAAGGCCATTAATCTAGAGGCCAATGAGGAGGAATCTAAAGAAATCCGGGTGGATGAGGAGGACAAAGAAATGGAAGTTGAAACCCAGGGTGCAAACCCTATTACCCGATTACCTGAATATGTTCCTCTGCAAAAGGGAAAAGCTAAAGTGCCAAAGGAAATAGATGAGAGCAAGAACTCTCTGCAAACTCTGCTACTCCCAGATGATATTGTTTTTAAGGGACCGCACTTGGGGAAAGTTCATGTGTTGAAGTTTGAAGATTGGGACCTCACTGACCACGAGAAGTTCCCACATTTTGTGACTGAGAAGCTAACGTGCCAGAGGATTGACGTGATTGTTGGAACAATTCAATTGGAGTCATGGACATGGATCAGAGGTGTAGAGAAAGTTGGTTGCTTAACTTGCTTTGGGTGCCTCATTACCACCGCATCCCAGTGACTATCTTCGTCATCAGGCAACTGCTCTGCCTTATGCATGATGGATGTTTGTGGCTAGAGGAGCCCATCAACATCACAGGCCATCTGATTCACTAGATTACACAGCTGCCTTACTCAGGTGAGGATCCAGCAAACATATCAGAATAAAAAGGTGGCGAGTTGGCCCTCGCGGAAGTGATGAAGAAGACATTCAAGCTGAAGAAGAAGAAGCGAGTATATGCCATCTCCATCATTAGCAACACTGCAGTCAACGTTGTGACACAAATGTAGTAGGGGAGGTGATGTGGAAGTGCCACACAGATGAGGTGCCCGTGCTAGTGATTGCACTAGTGGCCCAATGTGCAGAAGGAGTCTAGCTCAACTGGGCGAACTATCTATGCAGTGAGTTCCTTGCGAACTATCGTGAGGCACATGAGTAGGGAAAAATGTTTCATATGTGTGGCTCCTGTTGTTGATAGTACTGGTGGCATGCAACCTACCCGAAGATAGCCAATTCCCTTTGGTTGTGCCAGACCTTCTAGAGGTAGTGAAGTACACTTCGCTGTGGGTGACCAAGGATGCACAATGAATAAAAGAAAGAAAGGTTTTTTGGGTATTTATGGAGATGAATATCCAGATGGAGATCAATCACAAGCCACAATTGTCACCCAGAGTATACGCTAGTCTATAGAGCTTTAGAAAAATAAAATCGGATTTCCACCATGTTTTTATTAGGGCACGAAAAGACCCTATGAAGACATGGCATAACTACTGTACCTGGCAACTAACGATATCATTTTTGCAGTCCTTGAGTCTTGGCTGCCGGAGTGGTGTGCTCCAACTGGCTCCGTGGTGGAAACAAACAAGTTCATCATGTAGCACAAGAAGGAAGAGACAAAGCTTTGAATGGCACAGCTAGCAGAAAAGCGTAGGAAAGAGGGAGCAAAGGCTAAGGCCCAGGCACCGTGCGACACTGCAAAATTGACTAAACAACAACAAACAAGGGAAGAAGAGTGTGAAGGATAGAAGTCACCTTCACTCAGGACTGAATCAGAGACAAAGACAAAATAATGTGGCGCAGACCCACAGACGATGTCCACCCAACTCAAGTGTCCACGACCGCGAGAGAAGGAAGTACCCCGAAAGAAAACAAAGGCATCAAAGATGTCCTTCGACCCAATCACCCTCACTAAGGGGGATTTGCATGACATGATATAAATGGTGGGGGATGTCACTACAGAGGCCCTCCAACAATTTGAAGAATAGCAGTGGCTTGTATTGGGGGCTCTTCAAACATAACTATAGGATTTGTAGGTTCACACTCCATAGGCTGGAATAGCGTCCACCAGCCTTGTGATCAGCATAGTGCTACCAGATGGAGCACCCACTATGGAGAATGAGGCTGACAAGGCTATGATCAACAGTTTGAAAGGGGTCGGATTAAATATGGTTGCGTTCCCTCGCGAGACACTCTATCTCTTTTAGGATGGAGTCACTGCGGAACTTGGGGCTAGGGAGACTCACTCTCTACAGGTGATGAGAAAGTAGCACATCAACATTGAGCAGTTGGGTCTGCAGCAAAACGAAGCAGTAGAGTAGAATAAGTAGATAATGCAGGTGGAGCAAGCCTGCCAGATGGTCCTGGAGTTGGACATTTAGGCAGAAGAACTAGTGGAGGTGCACGTCCGTAATTTGGGCACAGGGGTGTACGATGCCGGAGCATAGATGGCCATGGTTTAGCTAGAGCTAAACCTGCAGATCACAGAACTGTAGTTGAAGGCTCAACCTTCAACTCTGCCAGAGATTAGGGAATAGCATACCAACGTTGTGATAATAGCAATAGCGGCGGTTAATAGTGCAGTGGCAGACTACATGCAGCTTTTCGTATAGTCATTCGAGGTCCTAACCACCATGCAGGAGGACTCGAATCTAGAGCTTTTGAAGACAAAGGCGAGCGAGCTACAACATAGGTATGATGAGGTAAAAGGGAATGTGTAGATGGTTGTCCTTACACAGAGGCTTGCATAGATGTAGGAGGCAAAGGTGCTCAAAGAATAGGTGGATGTCACTTGGCACAAAGAAGCGGTCCTAAAATCGCACCTATATCCATGGATAGACGAGGCTTACGTGTTCACAACCTCCATTGAAGGAAAGCTTGAGAAAATGTAGGCAGCTCAATAGAATATTCACAGCAGTAGTTCAACAGAAGTCACTGGACAAAGCGTGGCAGAAGTCCAACAGGCAACCACTCAGTGCGTTGCCGAAGTTGCAATGATCCAAACAAAGCTGGGAGGTCTTCACACTAAGATCTCCGCACCTAAAGAGTGACTTGAGGGTGAGTCACGATGTTTGTGTTGGGAGCCTATTAGGCGCGGGATCCCCCAAGGGCAGTTTTGGGGCTTAAAGCCCATACTTTGGTCCAATTTTGTATCCAACTGTAAACACTCCGCATTTTGTGGTCGCAGAGCGCGTAGTTGTTAAAGAGTCGTAAGGTTGTCTACCCTTATTTTGATAATGGAATGTCAATTGTAAAATATCTACCCATGGTTCACGGACCATGGGATTGTATAAATAGAGCTAAGCTCTAAGAAGTAGAAATCACTAATGAATGATGGAGAGTTGAGTCATATCTTTGAAGTAGAAGTCTAAATCTTGAGTCGTAGCGTAGGTAGAGGCTTTGCAGCTGAGTGCGCAGTGGCCTAGAAGTCCACAACTAAGTGTGCAGACCCCTGTAGGTCAGTGTGCATGGCAAGTCAAGTCTGTAATAATCTAGAATTATCAATAAAGAGAAGTATTCTATAATTTCTGCATCTTTATTTCATGTTTATGCATCTGTTATATTTGGTATTAATTTCACTTTTAATGCTTATATGATGTGCGAATATATGTAAATGTGTTGGTTAAGCGCATGCAAGTAAGAACATTTGTTTACGCGAAGCTAGCTAAGATTTGTTAATAAGATAAGTAAGATACTTAGCGCAGTTTGGTAGATATCATAGTCCGCTACCCTAGCAGTGTGAAAGGACTTCAGCCCCTGATTAGGGCTGCTTGAAATAGATTGTAACATTTCACGAAGGTACTGAAGGGTAGAGCAAAGGGATAAGAAACCTGTGCAAAGGCAAGTATATTTGGAATAAATTGACATCATAATCATCCCAAAGGTGTGGAAATTTGGTTCCAGCATCCCCCCATACTACTTTGGGTGAGACTTTAGTGCATGCTCCATGGGTTGATGTTGAAAGGGCCAGTAGTGTAGGGATTTGTTTGGCTAACTAACGCTAAACCTAGGTCAAGCCACCATAAGCCAACACCTGCATGATTTTCTTATTTGAGAAAAGCTTAGATGTCCCAATCTTCTATGTCATAACTAGTTTTCATCAGTTTTTTTTCAGATAGCATTCTTGTTGTCCTCCTTTGAGTATGTATACGGTGTTTGGATTTCTTGTTCCTTTGATAATGACCTTTCCTATATCAAGCTCACGAATCACACATCTATTTGATCGAAATGCAACTTCATTTCCTTGATCACACATTTGACTGACACTCAACAAGTTATGCTTTAAACCATCTACATACATGAAATTTCCAGCTTTAACCTTTTCTTTCAAGAAGACAGAACCTCTACCTTTAATGACAGCTAGAGTGTCATTCCCAAATGAGACATTATTTTCCTTTTCTAAAGCATTATAGGAATGAAGTTTCTCTTTATCACATGCCATGTGTTTGGAGCATCTGTTGTTGAGTACCACTAATTTTATCGTCCTTTTGCATACAGAACTATGCCACATCTTCCTTATTGAGATTCCTTCTTTCTCCATATCTTGGGATTTAATGATGTTTTATCCTTTTGAAGTGATGGCCGAAATTTGCTCCTGCATTCAAATTCTTCACGACCAAATTTGTTACAAATCAAAAATTCTACTTCATTTTCAAGAGGAGAAAAGTTATTATAGTAACTTTTCATTATTCCTATTACACTCCTTTGACTTCATGCTTCTCTATTCATGATGGTCCAATTATGGTTGATTAAATTCATATGTGCTTCCTGAAGGTGTAGCTTCCGATATACCAAGTTTCGTACTTTGAATTTTCTTGTTCCTACGATGACCAAGTGTTTCCTCTGGAGGTAGAAGAGGAAATATTTACATTCCACACAAATGGCAAGGGTGTTCAGGGTGTTCTTCCATGGTGGATTAGTTAATTTTATAAAAATAAAGACATAAATAAAACCAAAAAGGGTAGCTAGGCAAAAGAGTTTACCAAGTCACTTTGAACTGCAATATACCATTGTCGATACATGTAGGAAATCTCCACGAATGTTGTGTTCAGTGTATCACAGTTAATAAGGTGGTTGACCCAGTTACCTATGTTAGGATTGCAACCTAGTGGGGACTTCCAAAATATACCTGGAGGTACATGGAATAAGAGTTCGTAGTAGTGTTGTATAATACATAAACATACAATGGCGGCGTTCTGATATACTCAGATGTACATGGAGCACTGTCTAGTATACTCGAAGATATGTGGAAGAACATTCTGATATACTCTGATGTATGTGGAAAAACAACCATCCCCGAGATGTAACACTAATAAGTAATGAAAAATCTGACGTTTAATGACATTAGAACATGTATTCTAGCCTAGACCACTATGTGTGTCTTTAATGTTCCAAATGCTCCTTAGGTTAATTGAATAAATTTTAAATTTGATATTAATTAAAGTTTTAGTTTCAAGGTTCGTAAAACGAATTTACCTAAACATCCTATAATGTAACTAGCATGATTAAAAGAAATCTTTTTCATTCAATGAAGATCTATCTAATTGAAGGAAGGAGTTTCAAACAATGATGCAACACATAATAACTTCCTGATTAATATCTTCAAATGTATTATTTCAATTCAATTCAAATCCCTAATGCATGAAGAAAATGTTTTTTTTTCTTTCTTTCCTTTTCAATTATCAAATGCAATGAAAAATGAAATGTGACTAGATTATTGAATCAAAAGAATTCACAAAGAATGAAATTGTAATATGCAAGTCTTTTATCAAATCTACAATCAAGACAAATGATCAAAAACCCTAATTAGCAAGAAGAAACAAAAGCAAACAAACTCTCATCAAAAGAGAATCACACTCAAATTTAAACAGATTGTTGGATTTACAAAGACATTGACTAGTTTAGAGACTCAGGAAAAATCACTGTAATTAAAACAAAACTCAGAGCAAGGCATAAAAAAGCAAAATTTTGCATCCTATAGAACCATCGTAGGCTATATATGACAACAAGTGCGATTCATCACACTTACAAAGAGAGACGAATGTGTTGGGTTGCCCTGTCTCAGAATAAAAAGTGTGCTAGGGATGATTTTACTCAAAAGGTGAAAACAAACCTTACCAAACTCATAATTATACTTTCCTAAGACTGATAATTGTCTACAAAAGTCAAATTGAGTCATTTTCCAATGTCCTAAAAGACTAGGAAAATAAAACCACTAAAGGAACATCCCATTCCTCAAATGATCACCAAGTTGTTTGATGGATAATTTCCTTTTGTGGACAGAAGCAAACTCCCTAGATCTAGCAGGTTGATACAGAAACAAAAGAGATTAAAAGACTATGCTTTCCTTATAGAATTTTAGAATATGGAAGAAATACTTACCTAGAGTCCAGCGCAAGTTCTCTTCTTCTCCTTTCTTGTGAGCTCTTGCTCCAACTCCAAATGCTAGAAGTGGAACTTGAAAAGATCTAAAACAAGCGAGAGAACCAAAATATCCAAATAACATATACTAACATCTCTAAAAATGATTCAAGAAGGCATTGTTCTACATATGCATAAATGAGACATAAGTATAGGAAAACAAAGTACTTTTTATATTAATTGATGTAGGAGAAGATACAACCCTTGTAGTTCTTGACCTTATAGATGTATCCAAACTATAATGTCCTTCCTTTACCACAAAGCAAGCATTCAATCACAATTCAAGTGCGTGGATGGATATTGTATCTTAAGGCACAAAGCAGCATCATAAGGGCATAACTAAGAGTCTCAAAAAACCAGCCCAAACTCTATGGGAGGAAATTAATTTATAGGGTAAAAGAGGTGGTTTGAGATTTACCATTCTAAGACTTAGATCCACATTAGAGGGAGGATAAGCTATAGGGATAATAGATAAGACCTCAAGAGTAGGATTTTGAGATATAATTCAATAGTAAATAGTTAATACCACTTAGCAAGCTTCTAGAAAGAGAAGATTCCAATTTTCTTTTCTTTTTTACTGAATTCCAGGGGCCATTGCTCTTGCAGTGAAAGCAATGTGTGATGGTCATTACATTTTATCTGTGTACAACTTCTAACAATGTAGTTTTCATGAAGGCTAAGGGCAATGGGTCCAAAAATTAGGGTTTTGAGTTTCTTAACCCAAAATTCTTGGAACTTTTGGAGAGAGGATAATATTGCCTTTGTAGGGGATGAATGAAAAGTATAAATGGATTTCCATTTGACTGGATGTTACAAAATGACATGTAACAAATTCCACAGGATAGTGAAACTCACTCAGAAGGATGAGATTAATTTACAACCTCAAGTATATTTTGAGCCATTCGAAAAGTGGGGAATGGACTTCATTGGTCCTATTAATCCTCCATACAAAAATATACATTATTATGTGCACTAACTAATTGACTAAGTGGGCTAAGGTGAAAGAATTAAAAAAAGAAACCAAGAAAAAGGTGGAAAAATTATTGAGATAAAACATCTTCTACATTTTTGGTTTTCCAAGAGAATTGGTCATAGACCAAGGCTCAAATTTCACCTCCAATCTAATCAAGGCAATAATGAATCAAAACCACATCTGACACCGTTGGCCTACTTCATATCATCCTCATGAAAATGGACAAGTAGAGATAACTAATAGAGCATTAGAGAGAACTTTGATCAAGGTGACGAACAATAACAAAAATGATTGGGCAGAGAGAATTGTTGAGGCCACCTACACCTACAACACCATCTTGAAGACTACTATTGAGCTCATCCCCTATGAGTTAGTATATGGAAATATAGAATTATTATCTATTGAGTTCAAGTAATGCATTAAGGATGGAAACCTTCATGGCAATGATATCACCAAAGAACGTGATGAAAGGTTGTGCTAATTAAATACATGTGATGAATATAGGATGCATGCCTTATTTCATACCGAAGTGGTCCAACTGCAAATAAAAATATGGCATGACAAGCATATTAAAACTAGAGCCTTCCGGAAGGGAGATTGTGTCATCTTGTATAACTCAAGGTTTAAGGATTTTGAAGGGAACCTCATGTTTGGGGCCTTATCTAGTTAAAAAATGCCATGATAACGTCTCGATCATGATCGAAAATATAGATGAAGAGAAAATTCTACTTTTGGTAAATGGTTATCAGTTGAAATTATACATGAATCCTCCCTATAGGACGACTTTACTAATTGAATAAGTAAGGAGTTGAATTTGATTGAGAGCCTCAAATCTCCCAACCTATTCAAACTCTTATCAATAATAAATAAAAAAGAAAAAAAAAAGAGAGAAACAACTCAAGTGAAAACCTATTTTGAGGCACTTGAGGCAAACCCATTAGCTGAAAACCTCTATGAGGCAACCTATGATTTGAGAAAAAGAGAAAAAAAAAGGTATTGAACCACAGGTGAAAACCTTCTCCAAGGCACCCGTGGTATACCTATTGGTTGAAAACTCCATGAGGAAGCCAATGGGACTTGAAAAATAAAACAAAATGGAAAACAAAGAAAAAAATGAAAAAATGACAAAAGAATGTGTTTTATCTTATCTTGGTTTATGTGCATGTATCACAAAGGAAATGACTTGCAAAGTGATTCAATCAAAACAACCTACACATTCATCCAAAGACATCAATTCATGCATTCTTAGAGGGCCTATAAAGTTCCCTTACACCATTTTCCATCATCATCTATCATTCATAACATCATATCTACATCTCCAAACCTTTTCCATGAATTTTTGTCCACTTCACTAAACTATTATGTGAAATATCTATAATTTTATAGGATAGCATATATTTTGATAAAAACCTATAGATAGAGGAAATTTTCTACATCTAAGCTAAGGAAAAGCATCACAGGCATCCTAACACCTACCTATTCCATCAAAGTGCATTACATCCCAGTTTCTCCTCCACTATTCATCACTTTTAGTCTTACAGCTGCTAAAATCCCTTGTTTTTCCATCACAACCACCATAAAAAAGAATCTTTGTCACCATCATCATCTCCGCCTTGAATTATCAATATCCATTGATGTTTCAGAAGAATATTTTGATGATCATGAAGGATCTTTGTGACTGATATAGGAGACTACACAGTCCTGTATCAACTTGCAAAATTCCTGCAGGCCCAAGTTTAAAGATTCCAAAGGAAGATTATACCATGCAACAAAGTCCTACATCTCCAAAGTAGCATCAATAGTTCAAAGACCCCTTCCAACTCTAGAAAATTACCCTTAGCAGCTACATGATCTCGTATAAACTACTACATTATTTCCTGTAGATTGTTACAGGATTACTTGTGTGACAACAACAACATGAGAACACCTACAAATACATCAAAGAAGCCTCCAACATCATAAAAAAATAAAGAATTAAGTATGAGGATCTCTTCCACTTACCATTTGAAATCATTCAATGCATTAGGAAACATTATTAGTGTGAAAAGCAAATGGTTTTATAGCCAGATGATAATGGCATAGCTCTTGATAAAATTTAGTAGAAAGCTCCACTTTTTCTAACAGTTCTCCACATGTGTGAGGGTGAATAAGAAAAAAATAGAATATCATTCAAAAAGTAGGTGGGGTCTAGTCCAACTATTATGCGCTAAGTTTTCTCTTTCAACACCTAACATTATTTCTACTTAACATTAGGACTAAATTCAAGCTCACCACCTATTCTCACTTCACGTTCTCCATGAAAATAGTGTTAAAAGGCATCGATAAATCATGCCACCACTACAGGAGAAGATTACAAGATATCAGGTTCAAAAACTCTGAGCTATAAGCACCAATATGTAACAAGCTATATGATGTATAGGGTTTTTCTACAAGACACATAATATCTCCAAAAACAATCACAAACAAAATAAACTGAAAAAGGAATATTTCCTCAAGAAATTGTAAGCTTATCATTCCTCCACTTTCTTACTCACGTTTGGCATAAGAATTGATGGTTAGTTACTTGAATTTAGTAGTAAACAAGTTTTTAGTGTCAAAAAGTGAATTAAACAAGGGAACAATCAATGTTTTTACCTCTTCATCTTTCTTTCCTATACACATACTTGAGAAGTATGAATTGGAGAGATAGACTTGATGATTTTGAATCCAATTGGAGGATTGCGCATTTTTATTAGCTACATAATTCCTCACTTCCACAAGAAAACCCTAATTCCTATAAAATCGCACAAACAACATTCATATAACATTTCCTTGAAAACAATTTTTTTTTCATACAATGGGAAGAGGATACAAAAGCGGATAACCCATTGGAACTACTCAGATCCATCAGAATCCTGAGGACATGGCCATCTAAGAAAATTGTCACTGACTAGGTTTCTTTGAGAAACTTACAAGATATGATGATGAAATTTCCCTAAGGTTTTCCTTAAAATTACGACACCATGAGGACCCGTAAGTAGTCACTACAATTAAAGGATTAATAATATACATTAATGAAGACTTCATCAATAATGTCAGTCCCCTTCCAAAGGAGATGCAATGGACTAAACAAGAGAGCCATGAAGCTAGTAATTCCAAAAGAGGATTTTCCCTCCCTAATGAGCAACTAGATGAAGAAAAAAATGGGATCAAGAGAAGAAATCTCATAGGATTACCAAAGGACATGGAAATAATTTCCTCACAACATGAATATTAGAGAATACCATTCCCCTAACATACTACAATCTGCACTTGCTAGGACTCCTTTATATAAGAGGATCATTTAGAGGCTTGGAGTCCAATGAAGTGGGCATGGATTAAATCCACCCCTACTGTTGGGACTTCAAGAGAATCATAGTCATGAAGAAGAGACAAGGGAGTGGCAACACATTGACGAGAACATAGGTTTCCATTCAATAGATATATCCACCTCTAGCACATCATGGAATATTAAACAGACCATCAAAGAAATGAATGAGGAAAGACAGAGGAAGGAGGAGATGTAGGTTTCCAAAGGGTAAGCAACATTTCTAATGGGGGGTATGATGAGTCTCCCAATTAGGTAAAACATAAGGGCCATCTAATCTTTCCTAGGAACACAAAGGTTGTATTAAACCTTCCTTTTTGCACTTAATGTCATTTTCTTAACTTAAATGATTTCCTAGGATGGTTAAAAAGTTTTTTCATGCCTTGTGTGCCTAATATGATTATTGTGTAGGATATTAAGAGTATTTTGCATATATTACAAGGATATTAAACCAAAGAGATTCATGGGACCTATCCCCTGGCACAAAAGGTTCAAACACGGCTAGCTTGAGACAATAAATACTCTTCGCTATAGTTGCGATGTCACTTAGGGAGCATGATCCAAATTTCTAGGTGTTTTGGAGGGAAATTAATCCTCCTTTCAAGGAGGCTACCCTCATTAATTTTGTATAAATAGAGATCTTTAATTTCACGTGAGGAGAATAAGTAGAAGCATGAGAATAGTAGTAGAGAGCATTAGGAAGTCTAGTTTTCAAGTTATGAAAATTTTACTATGTACAGGAATCCTTCAATTAATGAAAGTCATATTTGGTTCCAGTTTTTAGTCCACTTATCCTTTCGGCATTTGAGGTTCCTTGTGTTAGGGACCAACCTGGGTGTTCAAGACACCTTCTCTAGCATTATTCTTTATGCATTTTTTCATATCTAAAATTTATTTAGGAATATTGTTTTTATGCATGATTAATTAAATGATTTATGAATAGCCTTCATTTGCAAAGCTTCTGAGCATTATATGTTAGCATTGGTAGTGGTTATATTTTTCAATTAGCATTCCTCATTATGTATTTCAATTCTATTCAAGTATTGTTTTTATTTGTTGTTTATCATTTCTATTTCATTGTGTCTACAAGAAAACCTACATCCACGTGTTTTGTCAAATAAATCCTTCTACCACTGATTTGATAATGTGTACATGAGTGATTTTTCATTTCTTATCCTTCATTAGCCTCCTTTACTTCTAAACCTCGCCTTTAGCACATTTTACTGCTCATTGCACTATCTCCTATAAAAAAACAAAGACTCATGTAGTAGCTTTCATTTTGCTTTCAAAACTTTTCCAAACTTGCATTCGCCATGATTCACCTTTTTTTATGTGTTACAACATCCATCTAACTCTGAAAATGGAATTTAGAATCAAAGAGACCAAGTGGATGATTTGACCTATTTTATTGTAGAAATTTCCTTTTTCATGCAGAATTAGGGTTTACAATTTAAAATATTTTACTTAAGTTGTGTGTTTGCACAATAGAATAGATATGGTTTAATTTAATTATAGTTAAGATGGTTTCATTTTTCTTCATTGCAGTTAGCATAGATTTTCTTGTTGTGTTTCATTCCCTGCAATTTTAAGTTTTGTGTGTAACATAATAAAATTGGAATGGTCTATGTGTAACTATATCTAATCTCAACACTTCCACCCATATAAAAGTTAGCAAGATAAAAGGATATTGATTACTGCAAATATAGCGTTAACCCCTCTTAAGTTTGTACGACCCTGCATTCATAATTAAAGATGAGACGCTTGGGAGTAGCAACATTGTTGTTGCAATACTGAGGACCATCAAGTTTAAGCAAAGGAGAAGTATTTGTTAGAAAAGCCCATCCTTTCCAGAGTTTGTATCTTAGTTAATGGAGGCTTCAGGTCACCAATATTTGTTATATTACCACCAAGTAAGATTTTTACTCTTCTTTATTTTAAGTATCTTCTTGTGGATTTTCTTTGAGAAATGGGTCCTAGGGACAATATTCTTCATCTTGAGCTCATTTAATGCACTTGCATATGTCTAGAAAAACATTGAAGAGGACTCCAAAACCCTTGATAATCATGCTTAGGGTGTTACAATGCTTTGTGTAGGCTTAAGAAAAGCATGGGAAGGTTAAAATTGTAGACATAGACCCTATATAACAAGGAAAACCCTTAAAAAGTTTTGCATGATGAGATATTTACTCTTTATCTTTTAGTAGGTTAACCACCATTATTGAATAGAGAGATAGAGAGAGTGAATATGACGTGGATGGCATGCCTGCCATGCATTATTAGTCAATGCTAGTTGCTCTTCATAGTTGTGTTATCCTAATGTATTTCAAAACCCATAATGTGAGGGCCCAACCCTTGCTCTTGGAAAGTATTATCTATATTTGGAATCCTATTGATCAACAATTTGAAGTGAAAGACCAAAAATTGACTATTGGGTTGCATGATATATTCTCCCTCATGTGCTTGTCAAGATGGGAAGTCCTTATGGTCACGCCCAGTGTGAGGTTGATCAGAGAGAAGTGTATTGATGACTTAATAGCTATGTATTATGCCCCCAACATGTAAAAAGTGGGTGGAAATATCTTAATTAAGAATATCACTAAGATACCTCCCTAAACCATCTTTTCACTACCACTCTAGTTGTTGGGTTAATGATTCCACACTTGGATTCAAACAGCCAAGGTAGCATAGTAGTATTATGTATAGCACCAATTGTCTTCAATTGGAGTGAAGGATTGTTGGATAACCTAAAAGAAAATATAATGAGGTATCAGAGAGGACAATAGAATTAGTTTAGATATGGAATTATATTGATATCCTTGCTTTTGGAGAGGATACTTTTGTTACAACCTCATATCAAGGTGTCACGTATAAGGAGGTAGATGAACCGATGGATGAACTTGATGGAAGGGTTTGATGGAGGTGCATAGATTCATGTGTATCATACGGAGTAATTTGATTGGTTTTATGAGAAGGAAATCATCATTAATGATGATGTCTACATGGAGACCAATGCATATCATGATTTATGCTAGTCTTGCTCCTTTGCGAGAAACAGGGAAATATAGGTGAGTGTGACTATTTTTATGAGTTCTCATTTTTTAATTTTAAATTTTAAATTTTAAATTTTAAATTTTATAATATGCATATCTTTTGTGTGGAACAATGTAACTTATCATTGACTTGTGACATAGATGTCACATCAAGAAGACTATAGGGTCAGTCTCCACTTGTCTGCAAGGGAGTTGAATGAGAGCAAAATCCTAAGGGGAAGTCTCCAACAAGGATGATTTTTGCATATATATGCAATAGGGGAAGAGAAAACTTGATGGGTTTACCATCAAGGGACCCTTGACTCAGTTAAAAAGGTTATTAGAAACATGAAATGACATAAATTGGGTGTTTCTAGTCACATGAGATCACTGGTTTGTCATGTAACTTGGATGGTAATGTGTTATCATTGTCACGGGGACTTTGAAGAGGATCAGGTAGTTGGTCATATTTGTGTGTGTTCCAAATGTTACTTGTGGTTTTTACAATGATTATGCAAAGGCTCTCATGTGTTTATGTGCATGCATGTTTTATTACTTATGTTTATGAATGTGATAAATGTCATTCAAAAACATAGTTAGCTAACAGATCAATAAATGCATTATAAATTCTAGGGATGTGTTGATAAAAAATATAATCATATGATTACTCAAGAAGACATATCCATGAACAAAAATTAAGAAAAATAGGATGTCTAACATGGTATATGTGATTCAACTAAGATACCACAAGTTGAGAATCTAGATTGAAAACCAATTAACAAACACCTAGAGTTATGACCTCACTTAAGAGTTCAATGATCTAACCCATATTGTGAGATGTTGTTGGTAGAAAGGCCAAGAAAGATGCCCCTTGAACTCATAAGTTTGTTAATGGGAGAAAATATTTCCTAAGTAGAAAAATTGATGTTTTGGGTACTAAAGTTGGTGCCATTAGCATATCCTATGTAGATCAAAGTAGATACAAACATTTACAAACCAAGAAACAAGAATTATATGCAGTGAACCAAAATCTAACATGTATGCAAAAAAAAGTACCATCACAAACTAAATAAATACATACAAAGCACAACACCAAGTGGCATAAGCATCATACTTTTTAGGTAGATCCTATTATGAGGCTTGGAAAAAATATTCACATCATAATTGACCAACTCATATGCCTCATTATAAAGCACTCATTTAGCAATGTAGTGATCATGCCAAATGGGTTCTAACTTACCTACATGTAACTTGTCATAATCCTGATTATATAACAAGACTAAATCACCTTCAAAAAACACCCAATACCCAATAGACTTGTTGTATTGGAGTTATTGAAAATTGTAACGAGGTTCAGTCTTCAGAATGACCTAATTGCAATCATGACATTGTATATTCTTTATAAAGAAAGAAAAAGAAATTACTAAAGTTTGAGTCAAAAGCATGTTCTTCATGCTTTTAGGTTTTCTAGGTATTTATAGGATAAAGAATAATATTGATCATGTGTCATAGTCCCATTTGGACTCATTGTAATAAAGAAAGATATTTATTTTATCAAGAAAAATCCATTTTCTATCCCAAGACCAGGTCACCCCAAGAGAAGATCAATTCATCCTAAGGGAGGCTTATTAGACCCCTCAAAAAGGCTATAAATACAAGGAGCTTGACCTCATTTGGATCACTCACTCATCACAAGTTCGATATGTGGTCACAAAGGAGAAGAAAATCTAGAAGGCCAAGGGAAGAAAGGAATAATAAGAGTTTCTAGGGCTAAATATCCCTCTCTCTGTTCACACGTTTAAAGTTAGGGTTTTGGTGTAGTTACAGTTGCAGGAAGCTGAAATTGCAGGGCCGAAATTATGAGGAGTAGTTGCAGGGCTGAAATTATGGGACAAAGTTACAGTAGGTCAAATTTTGGAAGCTTCCTTAAAGAAGATCTTGCTGGGGGATGAGGTGGTGCTTGGTAGGGCTTTTGGCTTTGGCATTTGGGTCTTGCAAGTCTCTTTGCAAGTAGATTCTATATAAGAAGAGAAGATTTTTTTGGGTTTTCCCCTTGAAGGGGCTTTTCCCTAGCTTGGAGCCTATATATTGTGTATCTTTCTTGTTGTGATCTTCATTTTTATGGTAATTTCTTGATGAACAAGATATAATAAAGTCATAAAAGGGAAACACAAATCACAATTAATTATCAAGTTAAGGAAAATCTCTATAATATCTAAGTATCCTAATCTTCTAGCATGGTATCAGAGCTAGAGTGCAATAAGTAGATTGAAGATCACATCCTAGTGTTGGGTTGTGTTATATTCTTTCCACAACTAGCCCACGTAGTTAATTGGGGGGTTAGAAGGGGAGTAGAGCCCCCCATTCGTTGCGCCGATTGCGTAGCGGGTGGAGTCACAAGGGGTTTGAGGCATGCAGGTAACCCCAATATATGAGGTCCAGTGCAGTTCCATGAAAAGTTTAGGTTTTTGACCCTATGTTAGGTTAGGAGAACCTACCTATGGTTTTGTGCATGATTTTCACACATGGTTTTGGACGCAATGGTTTTTGGTTCATCGTTTTGGACGCGATGGTTTTTGGTCCATGGTTTTAGATGCGATGGTTTTCGGTCCATAGTATTGGATGCTCTGTTATTTATAAATATATATTGTAACATAGAAAGGAACATAATGAAAAATCAAGCTAGTAGTCTCGGTTTTGGGATCCAGGGGAAAATCTCTGTGTATATGTGTTTTATGTGTTATGCTCTCGCATTGTTTATTTTCTGTGGTTTAGAAATTGAATGCAGGTAATTTTTGTACATGGTAAAACCTACATTTGGTATCAGAGTTGTTGTGGCTTCAAGGGAATGCCTTTGTTGCTGAGGGGATTTGCTCAGGCCTATGGTAGACCCTATTCAGTGGAAGATCTACGAGATCAATTCTGGTGGTGAAAGAAGATGGTGAGCAGTGGAAAGATAGAGATCGAGAAATTTAATGGTCAGAGTTTTGAGTTGTGGAATCTCAAGATGGAGGATCTATTGGTCGATAAATATCAGTGGATCATGGTAGGTCTGGGTACTAAACCAATGGGAGTTTCTGATGAAGAATGGAAGAAGTTGAATTGGAAGGGAAAGAGACTAATATGATTGTGTCTCTCATATTCAGTATTGCTAAATGTATCAGGGGAATTTATGGTGAAGGTTTTCTGGGAAAAGTTAGGGACTTTGTACCAATCTAAGTCTCTGGTGAATAAATTGTTCCTATGGAAAAGGTTGTATAACCTGAGGATGAAAGATGGAGACTCAGTGACAGAGAATTTGAATGCATTTAATACTGTGGTAAGTCAGTTATCGTCTGTTGATATCAAAATTTCAGATGAAGATAAGTGAATTAGTTTGTTGTGTTCACTACCAGATTCATGGGATAGTTTAGTTATTGCAATAGGTAGCAATGTAACTGCCTTGTAGTTTGATGAAATAATCTCATCCTTGCTAACAGAGGAGATGAGATGGAAAAATATGGAGAGCTAGAATGGTGATCCCTTGTTTGTATGAGGACGGTCCCAGAATAGAAAAAAAAATAAGTCATCGAGTGGGAGATCTAAATCTAGAGGGAGACATAAATCTCCAAGAAAACCTATAATGGTGGTGTACTGGAAATACGGAAAGGAAAGTCACTACAAAAGGGACTGTAAATCTAGATCTCCTGACAAAGGAAAGGGATCCGATGATGATCCTTCTACAGAGGTGAAAACCATGTAAAATGAAGGTGGGGATATGTACTTTGCTTCTTCAAGTACACATGTAAATCACGAGGCATGGTTGATTGACTCAGGTGCATCCTTTCACTTCACACCCCATAGAGAGTGGTTCTGCGAGTATGAGAAATACAATGGTGGTGATGTGTTCTTAGGGGATGATAGGAAGGCTAGAATCATTGGTCGCCGAAAAGTAAATTTGAAGTTGCAAGGTGGAAGAGTATCCTAATTTTATAGCATGGTACCAAAGCTAAGGTTCAATAAGTAGATTGAATATCACATCCTATTTGGCACTATGTCAAGTGTTTTGAACAATGGTTTCAAGATTCTTGGTAATATCGCTACATCCATCAAGGATTTCATATTGAAGATCATCTCCAAGCTATAAAATAATGTAATAAATGGAATTTTTCTCTTCACTTTATCAAACACTTTTAAGGATGAGAATGTATGGGTTATTAACAATGTTTCCTCTAGACATATGACAAGAGAATGAAATAAAATTCAACATAATCGAAAGGAAACTCCTCTCACTCAATTGAAATTGGAGATAAGAAGAGTTATCCAATAAAAGGCATTGGACCTACTTCATTGGAGCTCAAGTATACTGGAAGCATTCACCTCAATAATATTTTATATGTTCTGGGTTTGAATAAAAACTTACTTTCAATTTACTGTCTAGATGATAAGGGTGATAGACTCTCTTTTGTTGATGGAAAGGTTTTTGTTTGGGGTAAGGGCTCTAGTATTGATGGTGCTAGGGTGACTGGGATTCATGAGGGGACATTATATAGACTTTTTGCACGTCTATCTCATGCCCTATTCCACTTAGATGTGAGTCCTTCTGAGCTATGGAATAGAAGGTATGGACACCTTCATTATAATACGTTTTCATCTCTAAGTCAAATGGTCAATGGAATCCATGAATTGAAGGAAGAACATGAAGGGAACTATAAGGGAATCGGGATGTGCTATAGGCAATAATGTGAAGAAACCATTTGCAAGAAGTGGTACCAAATGTGATGGATTTTTAAATCTCATACACTCAAACGGATATGGACTTATGCCAGTTAAGTGTCTTGGTGAGCATCAATATTATGTAACCTTCATTGATGATTTCTCAAGGAATACTTGGTTGTACCTTCTCAAGAATAAGGACGAGGTATTAAAAAAGTTTCAGGATTTCAAGAATGAAGTGGAAAGCCCAAACGAGATAAATATAAAGACTTCATGGTTAGACAATGGTGGAGAATACACCTGCAAAGAATTGATAGCTTTCTGCAATGAGTCCGAGAATAAGAGGGAGTTGATTGTTCCTTATAGTCCTAAGTAGAATGGCATGGCTGAAAGGTAGAATGGAACTATTGAAGAATGTGTTAGGGCCATGATTCATGATCAAGATATCCCTCAATTAATATGGGGAGAGTGTTGGCATGATGGGGTTTGACCCAAGTTCATCATTAGTTAGCCAAACAAATCCCTACACTACTGGCCCTTTCCACATCAGCCCACGGAGCGCAAACCGAAGTCTCACCCGCAGCAGTATGGGGGGATGCTGGGACCAAGTTTCCGCACCCCGGAGATGGTATTGATGTCGATTTATTGTTGTCAGTTTATTCTGGCTATACCTGCCTTCGCTTAAGTTTCTTAGCCCTATGTTCCACCCTTCAATACCTTCGTAAAAGGGTACAGTTGGTTTTCGCGCAGCCCTAACGTGTGGCTCAGGGACTTTCATGCTGTTAGGGTAGTGAACTACAATATCTCCCAAACTAGGCTAAGTGTCTTACTTATCTTATTAACCAATCTTAGTTAGCTTCGTGTAGATAGATGTTCTTACTTTTGTTCACTTAACCAACGCATTTACATACATTCGCGTATCATATAAGAATTATAAGTGAAATCATACCCAACATACAAGATGCATAAACAGGAAATAAAGACACAGAAATTGTAGAATACTTCTCTTTATTGATAATTTCAAATGATTACAGACTCGACCCACCATATGCACTCAGCTACAGGGGTCTGCGCACTCAACTGCGAACTTCTACCCTAAGCCTTTGTGCACTCATCTGCAGAGCCTCTACCTACAGTAAGACCCAAGACTTAGACTTCTTGCTCTAAAGCTATGACTCTCTTCGTCGTTTTACATTATCTAACTACTTAGAGCTTAGCTCTATTTATACAATCCCATGGTCTCAGACTATGGGTAGATATTATATAGCCAACATTACATTTCTAAAATAAGGGTGGACAACCCTATGACTCTTTAACACCTACGCACTCCGCGACCACAAAATGTGGAGACTTTACACTTGGATTAAAAAATTTGACCAAAATATGGGCTTTTAGACCCAAAACTCTCCTTGGGGGATCTTACGCCCAACAAGCCCCCAACACAAACATCGTGACTCACCCTCGAGTCACTCTACAGGTGTGAAGATCTTAACACAAAGACCTCCTAGCTCCATTTGGATGACCGCAACTGCGGTAGCGCACTAAGAGGTCACCTGCTGAACTTCTTCCACTCTTTGCTCGGTGACTGCCACTGAACTGCCACCCTAAATCTTCAGTTGAGTTGCCTACAGTGTTGCGATCTTTCCTTCAATGGATGTTATGACCGTATATGCCTCGTCTATCCATGGTTGTAGGCGTGCTTTTAGGACCGCTTCTTTGTGTCCAGTGGCATCCATCTGTTCCTTAAGAACCTTTGCCTCCTACATCTGTGCAAGCCTTTGTGTAAGGGCGACCATCTGTGTGGTCCCTTTGACCTCGTCTTATCTTTTTTGTAGCTTGAGTGCCTTTGTCTCTAAGCGCTCTACATTCGGGTCCTCCTGTAGGGTGATCAGGACCTTGAATAACTGTTCAAAAAGTCATTTGCAGTCTGGTATTGCACTGTTAACCACCACTATTGTTGTTGCAACAGTGGTGGTGCGTTGTTCCTTGACTTCTAGTGGGGTTGAAGGCTAAGCCCTCCACTTCAATTCCATGATCTATAGGTTTAGCACCAGCTAAATCCTGGCCATCTCTCTCCAAGCGTCATGCACCCCTATGGCCAACCTACGGTTGCGTGCCTCAACCGATTCTTCTGCCTTAATGTCCAACTTTGGGACCATTTGGCAAGCTTCCTCCAAAACCTACATGATATTCTTATTTTGTTCCATTACCTCATTGCGCTACTAGTCCAGCTACTCGATATTGATGCGATGCTTGCTCATCACCTATAGAGCGTGACTCTCTCAGGCCCTAAGTTCCGCAGTGACTCCATCCTACAAGAGGTGGAGCATCTCTCGAGGGAGTGTGACCAAATTCAATACCACCCCTTTCAGGCTGCTGACCATGCGCATGTCAGCCTCATTTTCTATAGTAAGTGCCCCATCTGGTAGCACTATCACATTGGTCACCCTTGTGCACAACCTCTACGCGCATTTGAAGTGTCGATCGCGAGGCTAGTCAACATTGTGCTAGCCGATGGAGTGCAAGCTTGCAACTCTTGTAGCTCTGGATAGAGAGCCCCTAATACCAATTGTTGCTACTCTTCGAACTATCAGAGGGCCTCTGCGATGACATCCCTGACAATTTCTCCAATATCATGCAAATCCCCCTCAGTGAGGGTGATTGGGTCAAAGGATGCTTTTGAAGCCTTGGTTTTCTTCTGTGGCACTACCTTCTCTTGCGGTCACTAACACTTGAGTTGGGTGGAAATCGTCTGCGATTCTACGCTGTCTTGTTCTGTTAGCTCCTATGTTTCTTCCTCAGCCTCGGGTGAAGGTGAATTATATCCTTTGCACTCTTCTCCTCTTATATTCTGTTATTCTGCCAATTTCATGGTGTCACGCGCTACATGGGTCTTAGCCTCCGCTTCCTCTTTGTTTCGCTTCTTAGTTAGCTACATCATTCTAAGTTTTGTTTCTTCCTTCTTACATTACGTAGCAGACTTGTCTATTTCCACCATGGAGCCTGTTGCAGCGTGCTACTCCGGCGGCCAAGACTCGAGGACTATAAATATCACATCATTAGCACAATCGAGAGCAAGAGCCACGTGTAGTGGAACATCTTTCCTTGATCCTGTGCCTCGTGAAAGTTTGCAAGGAACTCACCACATAGATAATTCTCCCAGTTGAACTAGACTCCCTTAGCGCATTGGGCTTCTAGTGCGATCACAGGCACGAGCACCTCATCCGCGCGACACTTCCACATTACCTTCCCTGCTAATATTTGCATTGTTACCTTGACTACATAGTTGTTAATGTTGGAGATGGCATATCCCTGCTTCTTCTTCTCCAACTTGAATTTATTCTTCATAGCTTCCACGTGGGAAAACTCACCACCTTTTCCTTCTGATGTATTGGTTGGATCATCCCCTAAGTAAGGCAGTTGTGTGATCTGATGGATCAAGTGGTTTGTGATGGGAATGGGCTCCTCCAGCCACAAAACCCCATCATTCACCAAGTGGAGCAGCTACCCGATGATGAAGATGGTCACTGGGGCGTGGTGGTAATATGGTACCCAGAGTAGGTTGAACAGCCCGGATTTCTCTACACCCTTGAGCCATGTCCGCGGCTCTAATTTTATCGTTCCATGAGTCATGTCAATATGTTGGTGTATTGGCTACTCAGTCACTAAATGCGGGAATTTCTCATGATCTGTGAGGTCCCAATCTTTAAACTGTAGTACAATAACCCATCCTAATGTGGCCCCTCAAAAACAATGTCATCCAGGAGAAACGAAGTTTGCAGGACGCTCTTGCTCACATCTATGTCCTTTGGCAGCTTGGCTTTGCCCTTGTGCAGAGGAACATATTCTGGTAACCTGGTAATAGCGTCTACACCCTGGGTTTCAACTTCCATGTCCAAATCCTCCTCATCTGCCAGGATTTGTTTATATTCTTCCTTGTCTACCTTTAGATTAATGGCCTTCCCCTTTTCCTGCAAAGTGAGCTTGGTCCTGTATGGGTTCCTTCATGAGATGCACACTGGTGGCATAGCCTACTTATCCTTCTTCAGTCTTGGTGTCTTGGCTGATTTATGGACTTCGACTACCACTCCGGCACCCACTAGGGTAGTTTCTACTACCTCAATTTCCTGTGCAACTTCCTCAGGTGTCACATCATTCTATTCAAGAGGTCTTGCATCTCCTTTGATAATCTTTCAAACATTGAACTTGCTCTCAAAGCCTCAAAATTCACACAGTCCATACACGTAATAGTGCAACCACTAAATTTTCAAAATGTCAAGTGTTTTTCACTGGACATCCATATGTGATTTATAGGGCCTCTTGAATTCAAATCCAACTGTTCCCACCCATGTTAGGTCCATTAATTCTATATTGGCGGTAGATTTTCATGAATATAACCCACACATTTCTCCTTAAATGCCTGTCCCCCGCTCCATTTGGCCACAATCTGACCATCAAATCATGAACAATGACTTTAACGGTCACTTTCTAGAAGACCTACGTGCCATTTCCATGAGCAGTGCAGCGGATTTCGTGCTATCACAAACCATATGACACTTCCCTGCCTCACGTAGTCCTAAAATTACGCAGCTCCCCAACCCAAGAAGTGTAGTTTATAGTCCCACACCTCCTTTCAATTGTCTGGAGTGCTAAGACTGTGCTTTTGTCACATATTCAGATAGTCAGGCCACTAGTGTATGGCTTCAATCAACTGCCATTCACCTTTCGTGAGAAGGGATCTCCATTAAACTTAACCAACTAGAGTGCACCACCCTTGATAATCTCCTTAATAAGATAGGGCCCCAGCCAATTCATTTTGAATTTCCCTATAAATTTATCAAACTTACTGTCATATAACAACACCAAGTCATTCACCTTAAAGATGCACAATGTTTGGACCTGTTGATGAAATTCAGCCAAATATCTCTCATTTTCAATTTCATCCAAATCCCTAAGCCTCTCTTCTAACGCTTCATAATATGTCATACCTGTGGGTGCTGCTATGTGAAAACTAGGCACGATGTATTCCATAGGAATTATGGCTTCCACACCATATACCAACTTAAAGGTTTTTTGTCCTGTTAACTTCTTGCACGTCATCCAATAAGCCCTTAATACTGCAGGTATGCGTAGGTCCCAATCACTTCGCTAAGCATTGCAACCTTAGTCAGTGTGATTTCAAGCACTTTTTTGAATGCCTCCATTGCCCCGTTAGCTTGTGGGTGATAAGGTGTGCTCTTCTGGTGATATACCTGAAATTCCTCTATTAGTGCGCTGCTCGTCTCATTCAGGAAGTGTATACCACAATCACTCATCAAGATCCTTGGACATCCAAATTGCATCAATACATGCTCAAATATGAACTTCGTGGTTTTCGCGCCCATGCAATCCTTCACCAGCTGTGCTTCTGCCCAACAAGTTAAATACTCCATCGTAGTGATAATGTACCTCACTCATGTCTTCCCTTGTGGCTGAATGGGTCCTACAAAATCTATTGCCCACTTCTCGAAAGGTTGCAAAGTCATTTGTGGATTCAAAGGCATTTCATCCCTCCATGATGGCGTGCCTATTCTTTGACATACATTACACACCTTGAAATATGCTTTTGAATCTTGATGAAGGGTTGGTCAGCACAACCCTGCGCATAGAATCTTATCCGCAGTTGCTCTCCTTGCATAATGTCGTCCCACGATGCCTCCATGAGCATCCACGAGGATGTTTCTTCGTTACAATTTAGGTACACACCGTCACAATATCTTATGAGTCCCCATTTTGTATAGATGTCCAGCAATGACAGAGAAATATGTCACATGCACCACCAACTCCTTCTTCTGCTAGATAGTGTAACCCTTTGGTCCAGTTGATAGGAAGTGTGTGATGTCCTCAAAATTTCCATCCGCAATGTGCACAGCAAAGAGTTATGCATCAGGTAATCCTTCCTCTAAATTAGAGGGTTCCTCTCCTATCTCAATGTGCGACAGGTAATCTGGTCTTGCGTTCAATCATCGAGGCATCACAACAACTTCAAAATCATACTCTTGGAATAATAAGAGCCATTTTCAGATTCGCCCCCCCAACACATGCTTATTGACCATATACTTCAGCTCAAAGTGATTCATATACATCTTAAAGAGGCCTCCTAGTAAGTAGTGTCGGTACTTCTAGAGCGCATACACCATAGCTAGCCCCTCACGTTCAATGGTAGAATAGTTCTTCTTTGCTTTGGATATTCTGCAGCTTGCAAACGCAATAGGGTTGGTCCAAGCCTTCTCCACCGTCATGTGTTAGTACTACCCCCAACGCTATACATGACGCATCGACATATACATGAAACTCTTTCTTCCAATTTGGGAAGACTAGAATCAGCGCGGTAATCATCTTTTCTTTCAATATATCCAAGCTATTCTTAGAGTCATTGTTCTAGCAAAATGTGACATTCTTCTTCAACAATGTTTCCATTGGCGTGGTGATCTAGGCATAACTTTTGATAAACTTTCTATAATATCATGTATGTCCCATAGTAGCACGCAACTATTTCACACTCCTCGGCACTTCCAAGTTTAGTATCACCATGACCTTCATGGGGTCTACCATCAGTGCTTTTCTATAAACCACGTGCCCCAATAAGCTCCCAAAAGGAACACAGAACAGACACTTCTTGAGATTGAGCGTGATCTGGTATCTTCAACAAGTATCCAGCATCAAACACAAGCTTTCTACATCACACTTAACTAGCCCAAATATAGTCCAGTCATCAAAATATACCTCCAAGAACTTATGAATAAATTCCTTGAATGCCGCAAAAACCACGCACGAAAATATTGCAGGCACATTCTTCAATCCAAACAGCATTACAGTATATTGAAAGTAACCCCACTTAGTCACGAAGGTTGTCTTGCTCCTATCCTCTAGCGCAATTTTGATTTGGTGGTACCCAAAGAACCCATCAATGAAGGAATATGCTTCCTGGCCACCTACATTGTCCAACACTTCATCCGTGAATAGAGTCGGGAAAGGATAATGCACACAAGCGTCATTTAGTTTTCTAAGATCCACGCATATGCTTATCTCATCCTTCTACTTCTTCTCTTGCACCACCATTGGGCTTACCCAATTAGACTCCTCCACAGGCTCAATGATGTCTGCTACTAGAATTTTTTCTAGCTCTAAGCAGACCTTCTCCTTGTATTTTAGATTTAGACGGTAAGGCCTCTACTTAACTGGCTTTGCATCAGGTTTTAATGTGATCTTTATCACTCCCAAATATCTGATTATTCCTTTCAAATCCGTAAACTTGGTAGGGAATAAGTCTCGGTATTCGCAGAGCAATTCAACGACCTTATCCACTATCACGTCATCCCACTAGTCTCCAATCTTCATGAATTTGGGTTCTACCTCCATACCAATGTTCACTTGTTTGGTTTTCACCAGCGCAGTTATATCATGGTTCTCAATCTGCGGTCCTTGAACCTCACGGTGGCCTTCTGTTTCCCGAATGTTAATCTTCCCTAGATCCTCATCCTCCTCTTCAAAAGTTACATTATAACATTCGAGCATGCGACTCAACTGAGTAGCCCATTCAGGATGAATTAGGTCTAAAGGATCCTGTGGTATCCTAAAGATGGCTTCTTTCACTTCTTGTAGCGCTTCATCAATATTGTCAAACGCATCCTCAAAACTAAATGTCATCATGAATCCTTTGTGCATGATATCCCATTCACCTGTCCCATGGCGGAGCTCCATTTCTATATACCAATTAATTGGGATAACATCTAGGGTGTGATAGAACAAGTGCACCCACTCAGGTTGTGACTTTTCTCCATAATCCTACGTCCATTTGGCCAAATGCATGTGCAGATCATTCTGTCCATTGTACTTGTTTATCAGTCACAGCTTAGGCTTCCCAAATTGTGCTCTCATCATCCTCCTACATTTGTGCCAATCATCAAAGCTTCCCTTGTGCATACCCCACTACCTTGCGGGCATAGTGCACAAAGCCCAGTACAAGGCCTAGAAGCATTTCTTTTCTGGCACCTCCCTTTCAATTGCATCCAACAAGATATCTACCTCATTTAGACCATCATAAATATATAGATTTCTTACCAATGATGACACACAACACAATGACCGGGTCATCATGTTGCAAATCAGTGTAGTTACTTTCTGTAACCTATTCTTCCATCATTCAATTTCTTTTTCATGCAGGAACTCTCACGATCCCATGTAATATGTCCATCCGCAGTGGGATTTAACCAATATTGGTCTCACATTGTTATCTTATAGATGCAGTCCAGATCATCATCACTGTCATAATCGTGGACTGGTTCCGTATAGCGCAATCTTTCAGCAAGATCCAGGGGTATTGTTATAGGACAAACTGACCTCCTAATCAAATCAGAGGAGAAAGACAAGATGGCTGGATCCATGACCACAATTGCAGGCCCAGAATCCACGCTAATGCTCTCTATAGACTAACAACCTGCTTTATAAAGCTTGTTACCAAGCATAAAGGAGCGTTAGTCAACCTGCTAACTCTGTTTTTTACACCAGGGGGAGCATTAGTGAACTTAAGTGATGTTCAAGAGGTTATGCCAACGAATCTGCTCATAAATATCTAGATATTAAATCCCTAATATTGTGCTAGAAAAGCAAGGAAACTCCAAAAATCAAAATATTTGGAGAAATTATATTAAGAGAATGAAGGCAAATGGGAAAAATCTTGTAAACAAGGCAGGTTCATGGTTTTTTCCCAAATGAACTACAGGTGGATCCATGCAACCCTAATTTGATTGTTATATAAGCAACGAGAGGGCCATTGCAAAAGGGTCAGAGCATTTAGAAGCATAGCCCAAAGTGCTGTTGTGAAACTATCATATTCTTGAAGGAGCTAGCTGAAAGAAGGAGAGAGAGAGAGGAAGAAGGGATAAGGAAGATTGATGGAATAGGGTTGTTTTAATCACTCTTTCATTCTAAATATAGGACTGCGGTTGTGTTCCCTACTCCAAAGTGTCAGTGATATTGTGCATTCATTTGTTCATTCTGATGCTTGTTGTGTTGAGTAGATAAGTTATACATTTATACATGTTGGTTATGGATTCTAGCATTAATTGTCAGAACTGTATGCTATGATTGGTTTGCTTTGTTCTTTCATGCAAGAATCATCTTGGAGCTGGTTAGGAGGAGTTCTTCTTACCACACGAAGATCCCCAAGCGAATCTAGAAAGAACGAAAGGTGATCCTCTTTCCATACTCTTTTAATATATGCATGATAGATGAACATGTGTGTAACAAGTAGCTTTTCAAGATAACCATACGGTCTGTTGAAGGTCCCGGGAAGAATTTTGAGGGTATTTTTCATCTCGTGCATTTTGCCCCATAGAAAAATTGGCACTCTGCTGGGGACTCTACATCTAGTTCTCGATTACCCGGACTCCTCTCAGATCTTCTCTTTCTTCTATGAGCTTCCTGCATCTTCAAATCCTTTTTTGATCCACCATCTACCTTGTTACATCCTGTAAAGTTGCTTTCTATTCAGAAACCGATCCCAAAAGCCCACTTTTTGAGCTATTTCCCTCACTAACACAGGTTGCTAGTCTACACAGAGCTTTATAAAGCTCTTTGACTATGCACAGGAAGTGTTAGTGGTCAAACTGAAGCTCTGTTTACACAGAGATAAAGAGTTAGTGACCCATTTCTATGTTCTTCAAGAGATATTGTGGACCAAAAGGGGGGGAAACTTGTCTCAAGGGCTAAAGTCAGATCTGTAACAGTTTCATGCCAACGAATTTGGTGTCTTAAAATTTATTTTTTAAGAAAATGTTTTAGTTTTTCTCTCATAAAAGTCATTTTTATCGAAAGAAAAGCTAATAAACTGTATATCTCCTTATGTCGAAATAGTTGTAGGTTACTTTGCTTTGGTTCAATAGTTGTTAGGGAATATTGAGAAAAGAAACTTTCGGTTATGCAAAGTGTTGAATGACATTAGATGCACTAACGAATACATAAATATGTGAAATGATAGATGTGTAGAATAAGACTTGTTTGCATACGAAATTGAAAAAATAATTCAATGCATTGTTCTGCATGGTTTATTGAGTCGAGAGTCTCATAATATTCATACGTCAACACCCCCACCAAAGAAAAATAAGAATGTACACTAAAATTTACACTAAAATCATTCAATTACTCTTTTTTGAGCAAACCAACATTAGATAGATTAGGACCTTGGGATAAGAGGGTGAGTCAACTACCAAAGGTTGAAAATCAAACTAGTGTCATTAACGAGTGAAAAATCCTTCTGCACTCATATTACCAGGACCACTCCACTCACAATGGAGTGAAATACTAGACAACATTGGACTATAATCGAAGGTATCACACCTTCTTTTACAACTCCTTTGGGTATTCTGTGTATCGGGGGTCCCTTCGAGGATTTCGGAACTGAGTCAGGGACCTAGGTATCCTACCCACACAACGTGTTGTCTATGACTATGTCCCCCCTGGTAATGTCTATGATTTGAGGTATCTCTAGTGGCCAATACTTCTTGGTACTTACCTAAGGTGAATGAGACGTGTTGTCCTGGTACCTCAAACGAACGGACCTACTTTGTCTTCAGTTTTTGGGAGGGTGCATGTCTTCATTAGAGTACTTCACCTCTCAATCTGAGGTTCGGGTGAAGCTAAAAAGTAATCATAACCGTACATTTGGCCATCCTTCTTTGTTACTCATCGAGAGACTGGGTTTCATCTCTAGTAATCAATGTTTATCAGACGAGGCAATTTCCCTCTATTTGTTGATTGTCATATTTAGTGTATTTTTTCTTTTCAGGTACCTGAGTTCTATCGTTTTTTAGATTTAAAGAATATCACCATAAAATTTATCTGATAAAACTTACCAGTCATTATGGCTACATTCGTCCCTCATCATCAATCTAGACCGTTGTTAGGACTTTCTCCACTCATTGTGGAGGATCCGCTGAGTTCCACTGACTCGGATTCCTCATCTTCAAGGAATCAGTCACCTAAATCGCACACGGGATCTGTCTGGACGACTGACGATTCTAGTTTGCTGGAGGATTTCTTCACGAAAGGATTTCTTCCTCATTTTAACACTCCACTTACAGATCTGTCGGAACCTATCATTGCTCCTGTAGTACCTGTACTTCACTCTTTAGTGGGAGGAACTCTCCCATCTATTCAGTCGACACCTCAAGGGTTCTGGAATTATAGAGACACTGTAAGTCCTCTACCACTCCCCCAGTCGACGGTCATCACAACACTGATAATGTGGAATCTTGCAATCTCATTCATCCCAGGTATTGCAACTCACATAACATCCTCATTCAGTGGAAGCCAACAGATACCAGGTTCCACTCCTATGGTGCGTCGAAGCATACTTTCGACTAGTGCCACATATAGTGCTCCATATAACACTCAATATGGCACTATGGGTGTAGTTCTAGTTTACCAATACCAAGGTTGGCCGCCAATGTATGGTTCCAACCCCCAGATTCAGATATCTGTGGTGGTTCCCAATATGCACATGCCGGCGGGGAATGTCACAGTTCCCCCACCACTCTCAGGCATGCATGGACAGTCACTGATTGACATGAGTGTTCCCTCTATCAATCAAAGCCATATGGTTAGTTCTGTGTCGGTCGGGAATCCACAAGGGATCCCCACCGAATACATGGGGGCACCCTACTCACAAACTTAGATGAGTCAAGGGGGCACCACTGATACTGGGGGCAACTTCATACCCCAGTATCAAAATCCTCATGGGAATCCATTCTACAACATCGTACCACAAAGCAACTGCTACAGCACGTAGCCCATGTACACCATGGGGAACCAAACAATGGGAGGAGTGCAAAGATCCTTAGGTCATCCGTCATCACCATGGTCCGAGTTGGGGGCACCCAACAATTTTCCTGTTTTGGAAACATTGGATATCCCCAACTTATACAAGTTGACAAACAATTCCATCTACCACAACCTACAATGGCCGCCGATCCCGCATAAAATACCGATGGACATTCCTAAGTTCGATGGAAAACAAGGGGAGGATCCAAGCACTCATGTCACCACCTACCATATATGGTGTGTTTCTAACTCTATGGTGGGTGACAATGTCTAGTTACATCATTTTCCCTCCACCCTCATTGATGCTGAAAAGTGGTTTATTGAGCTACCACACGCGTCAGTGAATACCTTTGACGCTTTAGCGATGGAGTTCCTAAAGAACTTTCAGTTACCTATCCGTTATGATACAGGGACAGAGCTCCTTACTTTGTTTTGTCAGGATACCACCACCCACATCTCCAATCATATCCATGAATGGAGATGTAGGCAGAGTTTAGTCAAAGCTCCCATCCCTGATTTTCTCTTAATAGACTAGTTCTGTAAGTTGTTGCTCCCGCAAATTGCTAGAGATGTCGCTCTAGGTGGTGCGCTCACAGAGGACCAATCCATACGTTGTGCCCAGCACTTCATTTTATTTATTCACAATCTGTCACTCTCTATGACATTATCCCCTATGCTCACGGTAACAGCAATCCTCCCACCACTCAGCACCCCGAAGCGCATGTCGGTAGGATCGTCGACGCAACCTTCGGGGTCGCTGTAAAACAACTCAGTGGTTCTGTTGCCAAGCTGACAGTGGACCCCTTTACCAAATAAAATGTTCTTCCTACCACTGCAGTTAACTCTATGCAGTCTACATAGAAATCCAATGGCAAGAACAAGAAGAAACAGAACAAGACTGCTCGTTCTGGGGGGCAGTAATCTAAGCAGCCCAACCTGAAATAGAAGGCTATTGCGCCTATTGATGCATAAAAGGATAAAGGCACCAAATATTCATGAAAACTCTGTCTTGAAGATCACGTAACCTGGCGTTGTTCGCATCTTCAAGAATGCACAGATTACCTTGCCAAAATAGATTCTGGAAAGACACCTACAGTCCTTAGAAATCCTTTTCCTAATCAACAGCAGCAACATCTCGTTGCCAACCAACCGCAACCCACATTAGGGGGTAGTGACGATTCACAACATCCTTTAGCTGGAGAAGGACCTTCTGCCATTTACACATTTGGAATGGTAGATCTAACCACAAGATCCAAATCTTATGAAGCTCTTATTGCTTCGGCAACAGAACCATCCACAAGTCAAAACCCATCACCGCCCAATGATTTGCGAATTGAAAGGCTGGTTGATGACTTTGTAATTCGACCCCCCAAGGGGGAACTTTGATGCAAAATGCACAACACATCTACACGTGTTGCCCAAGACTACAACATCGTAGACGATTTGTAACAAACGCCACCAACCATGTCAGTGCTCGAAGTATTACAAACATGCCCCAGCCAAAGGAAAGCTTTTCTTTCGGCTATCGGAGGTATTGACCCTATGGATTCCATGCTTGCTATTTTTGACATGGACAAGTGTAAACATCCCCTTTCCCACCAACTTGCATTTCAAGTGCATATCACTTTTAAAGGTAAAGTTATACATCGAACAGTCATCGACGAAGGTGCTTCAACCTGCATCATGTCGGCTTCATGTTGGCTCACCCTAGGTTCCCCAACCCTATCCCTGCCGTCAAACTCCCTTAAAGCCTTCAATGGCCACACCTTAATCCCAAAAGGATACTTAGCCAGTTTTCCTATCACATTGCATAGGAAAACAATATCGGTGGATGTAGAAGTCATAGACAAAAAACTCGACTATAATCTGTTGCTGGGTCGCAGTTGGACATATGCCATGACCGTTGTCGTATCTACTGTCTTTCGCATCATCCAATTTCCATTGTATGGAAAGGTTATTACATTATATCAATTGTTTTTCTGCACCCCTTATTATTCACCATTACCAAGTGTCTCTGTACCCCTAGTAGGAGTTGGAACTAACACTTACGTCAGTTTAGGTACCGGTCTACTGAAGGCTTCTTCCCTCATGGGTTGTTTCCCTCTGTAGTTGCTGAAGGTTTCACAATCGGTCAAAATTCTTTCATCCTTTCCTCATGAACAGAACGATCCATGGATCCTACCGGCTCCTTCAGACATTGACACTTATGGAGAACAAATGCCACTGTCACTAGTTGAATTGGCCTACGAAGCCATTCAAATTGCACCCGAATCTCTGATCACTTTGGTTTCGGCCAACAGTACCACTTCCCCTCCCATAACCAATCCTTCTTTCAATTCACTCAATCAAGTTCTATCGGTGGACGAAGCTATTAGAGAGATCATGAGGTTAGAAGAGCGACCTTGGGAGGATTCGCACCATCATGTTTTGATATCTGATTCAGACATAATGCCTCTTCAAATCCTATCACTTGATGCACATGAAATCGTTTCCTCACCATATATGACTATCCAACTTTTAGACTCAGAAGGAAACAGGGGCAATATTTCACAAACATTTCTCCCCTATATTTTTGTAATGACAAGCATCGTGGAAAACATACAGAGTGGAGCCAATCACAATCCTGACGAAATTGTGAGCTTCACCTACCAGTTTAGGGACTTCCGCGATATTTTTCCTTGGTCTTATGAGGAAATGCATGGCATAGACCCTTATAATGTCAAGCATGAGATCGAGAAAGGTCGAGCGTTCTTTTTATGGTATTTTTCTTGCTCGTTAATCCGAAAAACCTCGAGTTTTCTTCTTTGGGCTTGTTAAACTACTACAAAGACGAATAGAGCATTGTTAGGGATATTTTGTTCCTCTTTAAAAAATATAAACATACCTGAGCTTTTGTTATTGTGCTCATTAAATCTATGCAACGATAGACAGAGCACTTTTGGAGACATTTTATTGTTCTTTAAACAATATAAACATCTCTGAGTTTTTGTAGTAGAACTCATTAAAAATACATACCACAATCCATAAAGAACTTTTTTGGGATATTTTATCTCTCTTTAAACAATATAAACATCCTTGAGTTTTTCATCTTTTGCAATCATTAAACATATGCAAACGATGCTCTGAGCACCTCTTTTTTGATCTAGTTCCAACTCATAAACTGAAAAAGACCGAATGGAGCATCCTTTTTAGGCACTTTTTTCTCGCTCTTTAAACTGAAAAAATCCCGAGCTGTGTATTGTTGCTCGTTAAACATGCTAAAGATGACCTGAGCATTCTTTTAGGTACTTTTTCTTGCTCGCTGAAAAATGAAAAATCCCAAGTTTTTTTACTAAGCTCGTTAAAACGTCACGACAAAACACAATTTTAGTCTGTCGCCTCATACTCGTAACAAAATGAGGTCGAAATCTATTTGAAAAAGGTTTCTCTTTATCCAGTTTCAATAGATTAAATACGGAAAAGTAACTGATCCGAGTATACTATTAACCTTTTGTCACACCCGGTTAACAGCTATGACCAAAGGACCACCATGGAGTCTCTCTTTAAGATCTTTTTAGACTCTCTAAATATGAAAAGATCATTGACTTGTCTAGTCTGGACTCTTTAAATACACAGACAAGATATAGAGTTGTTCTTTTTACGATACTTTTCAAACTCTTAAAAGATGAAAAAATCGATGAGTTTTCCTGTCTTGACTCATTAAACTAATTAGATAGGGCGAAGAGTAGTTCTTTTTACGATCATTTTCAGACTCTTTAAACATGAAAAAGATCGATGAGTTTACCTGTTTGGACTCATTAAAAATCAGACAATGAAAGTGGACAATACAACTATATCCTGTATTCGAAAGCATGGTTTGGCAGCATTCGTTCCCTTGAACATGGCACTCCCTTAGATAAACCTTCATTTTGATAACCTCTCAGTATGAACCCTACCAACCTATGAT
The DNA here is from genome assembly GCA_000404065.3 of Pinus taeda. Lineage (NCBI taxonomy): Eukaryota > Viridiplantae > Streptophyta > Pinopsida > Pinales > Pinaceae > Pinus > Pinus taeda. The sequence continues at coordinate 118,848 of APFE031716417.1, forward strand.
TTTTTAGCCTATATACCCTGATGTAATTGCATCTCCATATCTTAAACACTCTGTAGTGTTCATGAGTCTAGTGCTGTTTGGTTAAAACCATTGTTGTGCCTACTATTGTTCAAGGGTCCCTATTTGTTTCCTCTATCAACTAACCCTATATATCCTTTCATCATGCCCTCTGTTGTTCAGACCCAAAAGCTCAAAATATTCTTCAAAAAAAAAAATCATCCTTGTCCAGTTTCGTATCGACTGATGTAGGACACGTCATTGCCTACCTTTCAACAGGTTCCTTCCTATCGACTTCAACACTCTATCTAGGAAGGTAACCCAGAAACACATTCAGTGCCTTGGTGCTTGCAGACATTAGTGGTAGGTTACCTTGTGCTTGATCACGAGGCTCCTCGTTAAGCGATTCTACAAGTGTTCGACGACAAAAAATCTTTCACACTCACTAGATTGCATTGTGCTTCTTGAAGACCATCACCATTATCGGTGGCCTTCCTCGCATCTGTTAACATTCTCCACTATTGGCTGGTAATCAGATGATTTCATGCATGTTCGACGTCAACTCATTTTATCACATGTATTGATCTATATTGTTCAGTGAAGTGGGAATCAAGACCTTGGGTAGAGGCTTGCATCATTCAGCCTTGTTTCCTCTCCCAAGCTGCATATTGTACATTGGAGAGAACTATTTCAGGATAATCTATTATGACACTAGATCCACCCTGTGCCATATTAGTGGCCAGCATTGTTATATGTTCGAGGAGAAAGTTACTTTGACATAGCTACTGAGCATGGGAATGCCCGAATCAGAACATGATTTTAGCAATTTATATATATGTACTTTTGTTGTATCAGGTTTTCCTTATCGCTCGAAACTTCTCTCTCTCTCTACAAATATTTTGATAGCAATTTACATTATTTTGTCAAAAAGTATTTCAGCCATATTCTCTGCCTCTGATCTCATACTTTAGGGGGCATCTGTTATAGGAAAAATTGACCTCCTAATCAACTCATAGGAGAAAGACAAGATGACTGGATCCATGACCACAATTGCAGACCTAGAATCCACACTAATGCTCCCTATACACTGACAACCTACTTTATAAAGCTTGTTACCAAGCATAAAGGAGCGTTAGTCAACCTACTAACTTTGTTTGTTAGACCAGGGGGAGCATTAGTGAACTTAAGTGATGTTCAAGATGTTATGCCAATGAATATGCTCATAAATATCTAGATATTAAATCCCTAAATTTGTGCTAAAAAAGCAAGGAAACTCCAAAAATCAAGATATTTGGAGAATTTATATTCCGAGAATGAAGGCAAATGGGAAAAAACTTGTAAACAAGGCAGGCTCATGGTTTTTGTCCAAATGAAGTACAAGTGGATATTGGCATCCCTAATTCGATTGTTATATAAGCAACGAGAGGGCCATTCCAAAAGGGCTAGAGCATTTAGAAGGATATCCTAGAGTGTTGTTGTAAAACTGTCATATTCTTGAAGGAGCTAGCTGAAAGGAGAGAGAGAGAGAGGAAGAAGGGATAAGGAAGGCTGATGCAACAGGGTTGTTGTAATCAGTCTTTCATTCTAAATATAGGATTGCAGTTGTGTTCCCTACTCCAAAGTGTCGGTGATATTGTGCATTCATTTTTTCATTCTGATGCTTGTTGTGTTGAGTAGATAAGTTATACATTTATACATGATGGTTAACGATTCTTGCATTAATTTTCAGAAGTGTATGTTGTGATTAGTTTTCTTTGTTCTTTTGTGTAGGAATCGTCTTGGAGCCGGTTAGGAGGGGAGATCCCCAAGTGAATCTAGAAAGAACCAAAGGTGATCTTCTTTCCATACTCTTTCAATATATGCATGATAGATGAACATGTGTGTAACATGTAGCTTTTGCAGATAACCTTGTGGTCTGTCGAAGGTCCCGGGAAGACTTTTGAGGGTAGTTTTCATCCCGTGCAATTTACCCCATAGCAAGTATTATTACACGCAGTGATTTCTTCTCAAAGATCATATTTTGCTTCTTCATATTGATTACCCCATTCATATCAATGACCCAATCAATTCCAAGGAGCATAGGGTAGGGATTGTTGTCATCCGCAATCTCTATTACATCAAAATCTTCTAGTGCGCTCACTCCCTCAATATCCACGGTCACCCCCTGCAGCTACCCCATGGGTATGAATTTCTGCTTATTCGTCGTCCTTAGCTGAATTAGAGACCATTGTAGTGTAGGTCTCCCCATTTGCTCCCAAGTCTGCCTCAGCAGAACATTCGTATTTGACCCCAGGTTCAAAATGACCTGATCCATTTTGTACTCTCTTATTTGTGCAGTCAGTCTCATCTCTCATCCCATCCTTGTTTTATGCTTTCCAATCTTTCACACTACACGTGGTTCACCTGGCGTGGTTCTAACACATCTATTGATGAGTTCTTGTAGCCCTTTTATAGCCTTAATATTGCGTAGTAACTTCATACAGGTTTCCAGGAAAGTTGTGAGCATAAAGGGGTCCATCTCGGGCTCAAGCTTATCCTTGCTTCTTGAAGTGGAGGCCTCAGCGAAGCTCTTCTTAGCTTCCATGAAGGCTTCCCGAGGACGCTCCAAATCAAACTCAGCCTCTTTCTTTGGGGCCTTGAGAACCCATGTACTGTCTTCCGGCTATTTCCCCTTGTCATCTCGCATCATGGTTCCACTCTAGAGCACTATATTTACATTTGGATCTTCCTCACGTGACTCAGACCTCATCATGTGCAGGATCTGAGTCGGGGGAGGCGGTAGCACCCCTTTGTCACATATCCTAGCTATCAACGTAGGGAAATATTTTGTTTCATGATCAAATATCGTGCAATACTTGCATGACGGATGCGTCGAATTAGTGCAATCATGGGCATAGTGTCATGGTCCTCCGTAATTGTAGCAAATCAAATGTCCTTGACCTCTACTAGGTCCTCCTCCACCTCGGCCTCATCCGTGCCCCTGAAATCCTCTTTACACCATCCTTGCATTCTGTGTAAGGGGTCGTGTTTCAGCCTAAACCCAGTAGGTGGGAGTTTTATCCATCATCAATTCATAACTCCTACAAGCACGCTCATCATGTCCTACTGACCTACAGAAGTTGCAGAACAACTATTGCAGTGCTTGTACATACTTTTGTAGCTAGTGACAGTTATCTGTGGCATGTTTTCTGACTACCAGATAGATAGCACACCATAAAGTAGGCACCACACTAGGTCTTGCTTAAGCTTCCAGCTTTAAAGGCATCAGTCCTCCTCCTGCAAGGTAATTTGCAAAGACTGGGCAATGGTCTTTTTCATGACCATGACTCTTGCATTTCAAGTACCATACCTCCTTGCGTACCTCTAGCCAAACCATCTTGTCTTGCTTCAGACATTGCATCTCAAGGCACAGATTCTTCAGTTATCCATGGATCTACTAGACTCTTAGATTAGGATATTGCATCAGAGTTTCATGTAGTCTCATGGAAATTTCTAAGGCCTCTGTCTGAGTTGTTATCTTCTGCTACAACAACGCACTCCTTAAGTGTGGCAGTAGCGAAGCCAAAAACCACTCATGATGTTGTCCATCTCTCAAATTCATGTTGGCTTCATGGACTGTACATTTCAACCTCTGATTTAGTTCCCAAGGCATCTCGCCTAGTTGCATCATGATCTCTTTGAATCCCACAATCGACCGCGCTTCATATTTAGGCCTGCTAAATTCCCTATTTAGTGCTTCCTGGATGTCTACTACTCCAGCATTCAGGTTATTGTTAGAGTACTTAATATAGCAGGTTAGCACGCGATCTTGCAGAGCACTAACCATTGTCACTTTCTTTATATGATCATCTATAACACCTTGAGCTTCCCACATAGCCCTCACAATGAACCAGAATTGGTCTAGGTCCTCATTTCCCAAGCCCTTGAACAAAGGAACTTCACTATATTTTCCATATTGAACCACGGTGGAGGTGGAGGTTGTATGGGTGAAGTTGGAGGTGATGGTGGTGAAGTCAGAGGTGGTGTGGGTGGAGGTGGTATTCATGGGAATCCTTGTCTTGTTAACTAAATAGTTCTTCATGGAGAAACCTTCGCTTTCCCTTCTTCATCCCTTTGCGAAGGTGAAATCAAGGGGCTATACTCTGGACCCTTCTTTCTTTCATTCCTGTAATTTTTTCCATTTCGCGTAGTCCCAAACATCAAGGTAGTTGCACAACCCATTTCTTGCACAACAAAATTTTAATCCAAGTATTCAAAGATTTTACGTACTTACCTGGCAGACCCTTGAAGAAGCGTCGCTCCGCCTCACTGTAACTCACTAAGGTGTCAATCATGAATTTAGTCACAAATCCTCCTATGACGCGATCGATCCAGTGATCAAAAACATGTGTGATCTTGTCCTCAGAGGCTTCCAACCTTCGAACTAACTCTGGGGTCCAAACAATAGCACTGTCAAGACTCTTCCTTGGATTTTCGCTAGCTTTGTGATCCACTCATACAGCTCGATTGCAAAGGATGAAAATAATATTTCTTGGATCTCTGTATACATGTACCTATCAAGCCACTGTTCTTTTGTTAGTCACTGATTTCTATTTTCTTGTGTTGCGAACTCATGAATCCTTCTATCCAACTAGCCTTCGATTTCTTTCTTAGTTGGATTCTAGTGATATGACATCACACATCTCTTATGCAGATCCCGGTCTCAACAACAGAACCATTTGTTGGCTTGAGGGGGCCTGACCCAGTTTTAACGTTAGTCAGCCAAACAAATCCCTACACTACTGCCCTTTTCGGCATCAGCCCGTGGAGCGCAGAGCATGGTCCGAAGTCTCACCCAAAGCAGTATGGGGGGATGTTGCAACCACATTTTCGCACCCTTGATATGGTAGTGATTTTGGTTTATTCTGGATATACCTACCTTCGTGTAGGTTGCTTAGCCCTCTGTTCCACCCTTCATTACCTTCATGAAATGGTATAGTTGGTTTTCACGCATCCCTAACCTGCGGCTCAGGGACTTTCGTGCTACTAGGGTAGCGAACTGTGATATCTCCCAAACTAGGCTAAGTGTGTTACTTATCTTATTAACTGATCTTAGTTAGCTTCGCGTAGACAGATGTTCTTACTTGCGTTCACTTAACCAACACATTTACATACATTTGTGTATCATATGAGCATTATAAGTGAAATTCATACCCCAAATAACAAGATTCATAAACAGGAAATAAAGACCTAGAAATTGTAGAATACTTCTCTTTATTGATAATTCCAGATGATTACAGACTCGGCCCATCCTGTGCACTCAGCTGCAGGGGTCTGCACACTCAGTTGCGGACTTCTACCCTAAGCCTCTGCACACTCAGCTACAGAGCCTCTACCTATGCTATGACCCAAGACTTAGACTTCTTGCTCTAAATCTATGACTCTCTTCGTCGTTTTACATTATCTAACTACTTAAATCTTAGCTCTATTTATACAATCACATGGTCTACATACCATGGGTAGATCTTTTACAGCCAACATTACATTTCTAAAATAAGGACAGACAACCCTATGACTCTTTAACACCAACGTGCTCCGCAACCACAAAATGCAGAAACTTTACACTTGGATTACAAAATTTGACCAAAATATGGGCTTTTGGCCCCAAAGCTCTCCTTGGGGGATCCCGCACGCAACAAAGTGGAATGGATGATAGTTTTTTACTTGAAAAACTTAATTCCTCACAACATTGTCAAGAACAAGACTTTGGAAAAACAATTTATAGGAAAGAAGCCAAGTGTGGATCATATTCGAATATTTGGGTATCCTATGTATATTCATATAACCAAGGACAGGAGAAATAAGTTGGATGCTACCAGTCTAAAGGGAATCTTTGTTGGGTATAGTGCTTCATCAAGGGCATATATAATCTATATTAAGGAGTATCGTCGAATATAAGTAAGTAGGGATGTCATCTTTGATGAAAGTATAGACTACAAGAAATCAAAGGATGTTCTAGTTGACTCTGATGAAGAAGAGATACCTATCTTTGAGGATATATCAAGGGATAATGATGGTCAATATGAAAGATCTACTCAAGAAGATGTTGAAGGTCATAGTGAGCGGCCCTATACAACAAGTGATTATTCCAGAAAATCGAAAGAGGCTTGCTTGGTTGAGAACTACTATACAAGAAGTAGAAGGACATACAACATTAGGGAAAGTAAAATACCAAAGAGGCATTCTAGGTATGTTGCATATGTGACAAAGCTTATTGAATCATAACCTTCCTCCTATGAATATGCGGCTAAAAATCAAGGGTAGAGGAATGCAATGTAGGAGGAATATCGATCAATCATGAAGAATGATGCCTAGGAACATTGATAATGAATTTACAAGATAAAGCATTTTTTAGATGGGAGGATTGATAAATAAAAAGAATGGTTTGTAGCAAGAGGCTTCTCACAAAAATAATGGATTGATTACAAGGAAAAAAATTCTCCTACAACTAGATATACAAAAATAAGATCACTTTTTTCGTTTGATGCTACTATGGGATGGAACATCCATCAAATGGATTTCAAGACAGCTTTCCTGAATGGGACTATTGATGCGGAGGTTTATATTGAGCAGCCTCAAGGATTTGAAATAAATCAGAGGGAGACTTATGTCTGCATGCTAAAGAAAGCTCTATATGGCTTAAAGCGAGCACCTGGATCTTAGTATGCAAGAATGGATGTATACCTATTAATACTTGGTTTTACCAAGAGTTATATATATCCTAACCTATACATCAGGGTGGTCTAGGGTGAATATCATAATTTTGTATGTGGATGATAGACTTGTCACATAAGTAGAGAATAAAATTTAGGAATGCAAAAATAATTTAGTAGCTAAGTTTGATATGAAGGATATTGGGATTATGCATTATTACTTGGGACTAGAAGTATGGAAAAGGTAGGTGAGATATATCGTGTTCAAGGAAAATATGTGATCAATATACTTCAAAAGTTTGGCAAGATGGATAGAAATCTTATGATGACTCCTTTGATTGCCAATTTAAATAAATTTACGAGTTCAAAATTTAGTCTAGTGGATCCTACTTGCTACAAATAGCTAATTGGTTCCTTGATGTATCTAGTAATACAAAATCATACAATTGTTTTGTAGTGAATGTCCTCAATTAGCTTCAGATGGAGCCAAAAGATGATCATTGGATTGCAGCCAAGCATATCATAAGATATTTGTGTGGAACCAGACAACACTTCCTTCGGTATGCTACTAATGAAATCTAACTCGTGGGATATACAAATTTGTATTAGGGTGGCAGTCAGACAAATGGTAGAAGAAAATAGGTGGATGCTTCAACCTAGGGTCTTCCATGGTCTAACGGACGAGCAAAAAATAAGATACAATTGCTTTGAGTAGTGGTTAATCAGAGTATCTTTTTGCAAGTAAATTTTGTTGAGAATTTACTTGGCTCAGGAAGTTATTATCATATTTGTTTGAACGACCGATTAGACCTACACATATACATTATGAAAATTAAATTGTATAATATTGACAGAATAACCAATGTTTCATGCTAGGATGAATCATATAAAAAACAAGTACCACTACATCAGAAGCCTGGTACAAGATGGGATCGCAGAGCTACATTATATACCTACTAATGAATAGGTGGAAAATGTTATGACTAAAGCATTACCAAACAATAAGCCTGAGTTACGAGTATCAAGAGACAAGCTCAGTTTGGTATATATCTCTTCCCTAATTGAGAGGGAGTGATATTGGATAGTTTTTGTCTTTATGGATCAAGCACTAGACTAGAAATGATAGTCATAAGTCTTAGTGAAGGCCATAAAGAAAGAATGGAGTCCATAAGATTTGATAAGCATCTAAGATTGAAACTTCTTATGGATTGTAGAATTCAGGGGAAACATGTTATTGACCAATACTTTTTGATGATGAGGTAGGTAACCCAAGATAATAGTAGTCAAAGAGGATCAATATTCTTTGAGGATTCGGGATTATAAATCCAAGATAAGAATATTCCTAAAAGGACATACCCGGTGAACATTCATATGGTGTATGTGCCTTAGAGGTAGTGTGGCAGTTCACGTAAAGCCTCCCAGCATAATGTTGTCAATTAAGGATGAGCTCATCTAGTTAAGGCCTTCAAGGAAAGTGTTGGTTATGATAAAGCCACTTGAAAAACATGACTTATAAATATGACTCTTCTTATAATAATGCTTCAAGATTGATATTACTTGTACCATATACTAGGATTATGACTACCTCCCTTGTTAAGAGGGAGTGTTGCGAATTGTAACTAGGTTCATTCTTCATAATGACATACTTGTAATCATAACATTGTATATTCTTTATAAAGAAGTAAAATAAATTATACTTTATTTTGGAGTATGGGTTTCATATTCAAGTTTGAGTCAAAGGAATGTTCATTGTGCTTTTAGGTTTTCTAGTCATTCTAGGTCTTTCTAGGATAAAGAATAATATTTTTCATGTGTCTAGTCCCATTTGGACTCATTGTAATAAATAAAGATATTTATGTTATAAAGATATTTATTTTATAAAGAAAATTTCATTTTGTATCCCAAGACCAAGTTAGCCCAAGAGCAGATCAAGCTGACCTAAGGGAGGGCTATTTGACCCCTCAAAAAGACTATAAATAGAAGGAGCTTGACTTCATTTGGATCACTCACTCATCACAAGTTCAATTTGTAGTAGTGAAGGAGAAAAAGAGCTAGAAGGATGAAGGAAGCAAGGAAGAATCAAAGTTTCTTGGGCTAAATCTCTCTCTTTGTTGACACATGAGAAGTTAGGGTTTTTGTGCAACTCCAATTGCAGGAGGCCAAAATTGCAAGGCCAAAATATGAAGAGCAATTGCAAGGCCGAAATTCTGGGACAAGGTTGTAGTAGGTCGAAGTTTGGAAGCTTACTTACAGAAGAACTTGTTGGGGGCTGACTTGGTGATTGGTAGGGTTGTTGGATTTGGTATTTGGGTCTTGGAAGTCTGTTTGTAAGAAAATTCTATATAAGAAGAGAAGCATTTTTCTCAGATTTCCCCTTGGAGGGGTTTTTCCCTAGCTTGGAGCCTATATATTGTGTACTTTGTCTTGTTGTGATCTTCATTGTTTCATTAGTTACTTGATGAACAATATTTAATAAAGTAATCAAAGGCCAACACACATCACAAGTAATTATCAGGTTAAGTAAAATATCTATAATATATGTCTATTTATTTTCCAACATGAGCTTCTCTTGTTTCTTATGGACCTCATTGGCAGTGTAGTGTCATGACAATGTTCAATGAGCTAGGGAAAATATAGGAGGAATTATTGCTTGACATGGGTATCAAAAAGGAGTTCAATGACTAGTTTCAACAATGGTATTTCACATTCAAACTACAAGAAAATTCCATACCATGAACAAGTTGGAATGGAGTAAATCTGATGGTAGTCTTGGTAAGGTCCGGTAAGCCCAAAATGTCAAAAATAGCATCAAATTCCAATTGAATTTGTGATTTACCACTTTATGTTGGATCATAGTATTTAAGATGCAATCAATGGCTTTAGCTTGACCATTATATTTATATAGTAGGACAAGGGGTTTTCGTGACAAAACCCAAACTTTGTTACCAATTCAATAATTATCTTGTTGCAAATTTGACTCATTGTATATCATGATATGTCTATGAAAACATAGTTATAGTGTGGCATAAGAATAAAAGAACCACAATGGTGCTATCATTGGAGTAACTAGGCATGTTCCCAGACCATTTTTGAAATAATTGACAACCATAATGATATAGTTATGGTCATTTGTTGAGGTAGGATTACATTTCATGAAATCAAATCCCTTTTTGGAAAAGGGGTCAACAAAAACTATAGGATGAATTAGAGAAAGATGAACATGATTTTTTATAGGTGAATATTGGAAAGGGGTGACACTTTTGGAACAAGTTCATATAATATTTGAATATCCTAGGGAAAAAATAGTTGGCACACAAATGTTTTTAGGTAGTGGGCAACCCAAACAAATGGCTACAACATGATCTCACATGGTAGGGATTTATGATATGTTTATTTTCTTGATGAGTTAGGCATTGAAGTAACACCAAATCAATCCCATTGTGATAAAGAGTATCCTCAAGGAAAATGTATTTTCTAGATTTATTACATACCCATTGGCAATCATTATGAGAGAAATTGAGTTGAAATCATTTGGTTTGGAGATAGAGTACTATATCCTCATATCACGGGTTAGTAAAAATAATGATAAATAAGGATTCATATGGAAAAAAATTGGTAACCACAGTTTCATCACTAACTGATGGAAGATCAAACATCCTCTTAGCCAAAGGTAAGCATTTCTTTGACTTGGTAGCCACAAAATCTAGATCAAATCTTGCAAGATCACTATCCATTTTGAGTAATTGCCCCCAATTATTATTCAACTTAACAAATGTTGCATGGGCTTGGATTTTATGACAATGATGGTCCTACAAAAAATAATATAGAGTTTCATTTTATGAGTAGAAAATACAAAAAATAAGGCCAAATTTTTAATGTATGGGTAGTGAATCTCCAGTCCCACGAGTATCTTGCTAAGTTAGTAGATGGTGTGCCCGTGCTTCCTTTCATATTATTGGACTAGTATAATAACAATTTTATATTCAAAGGTAACAAAATATTAAATGAAGTATCAACTATTGTTTGGAGGGCTCAATAGTGGGGTTGACATCAAGGCCTATTTCAAGGCATCAAAATATTATTTTTCTTGGTAATCCCATATAAATGGTGTATCATTTTTTAAAATTCACATGAAGCCCTTCATGAGCTCAGCATAAAAAGTTATGAATATTCATAAGACGTTTTCCTTCCCTTGCAAACATGGAAGTTGGATAATAGTGCATGGAGGAGGTATATTGATGATTGCCTCAACCTTTAAGTGATCATTCATGACCCCTTACTTGGACATGACGAAACATATTAATTTTTCATGTATTACAAAAGAAAATCACGTGTGAGGATTAAAATGAATTTTATACTAGAACCAATGCATAAACATAACTCATAAATATGTCGGATGATCGACCCATTCACCCTTTGTTTAGAATGGGTGGCAAAGCCATCCAGATATGCCTCTAAAATTCACTTGATGTCATGAAAACTATACGACATGGCTTGCTAGAAAGTGGAAACAACATTTTCAAGGCCAAATGGCAATTTCCTATATACAAGGGTACCCTAAAGACAGATGAAAAATGTATTATGCTTGTCTTCATGTTTTATTTGAATATGATTATCATCAGAAAATACATCCATGAATTATATCACTTTCAGTGCATTCTTTGATAATTTGATCAATGAATGGGGTAGGGTAGATGTCTTTTAGACACACCTTGTTCAAATCCCTATAATTGACACATACAAAAATATTTTCATGCTTTTTTGTGACAAGAAGGATTTTAGAGACCCATTTTGTCAAGGGGAGATGATAAATAAACTCATCCTTAAGCACTTTATCAATTTTCTCCTTGATGTAGATGAATTTATATGGGTTGGATTGTTAGAGATTTTTCATATTTTCTAATTTCATGTTCAACAATTTAGGGATAAATTCTAAACATTTTGTCATAAGGCCAAGCAAATACATTGAAAAATTATTTGAATAGGGTAGTGTAAGTGTCAATCTCCTCAAGAGTACAAATTTTTCCCATAAAGATGTTTACTACAACACCTCAATTCATTAAAATATTAATTGGAATAGTTTTTAAAATTTTAGGTAAGTTCCCTTTTGAAAAACCATCATGTGTCATAACGGAACTTGACTACCATTAAAAATTATGAAAAGAAACTAGGTGTTTGAAGTTGTCATTCAGCAACAAAGGATACAAGTTGGATGACGATATGATTCTACCCAAGGTCTATTGGAGATCGCCATGGCCTCCAAGTTGGATTCGTCCAATGGCATCATGGTATCAATAAGGTCTTGGGAAATTGAGGGATCAATAGCCCATTTGGGTAAGGTGTGTTCATCAAGCTCCATATCTTGTTGGAGACTTGATTCAAGGTATACAATTATTGCTTGGATAGATTGGTAAGAAATTACCATAAGGATCAATGGAATTCAATCATCATACATGTCTACATCAAAAGAAGAATACACTACCCAAGGGTCATTGGATCCTTGTTATCTATAGGTGATTGAATAGATCACTTTGATGGTGGAAACATATTACTACAAATCAAGTAGAGGAAAGGGGAAGGTCCCCATTAACAAGAACTATTTGAACATCCCCACTCCAAGACTCTCCAAAAGTTTAGGGGAATATCAAATGAATGAAATTGGTTGGATATTGTTGATTTGCATGTTTAGCTTTCAATATGTCAACCAATTCATAGTGATAATATTTCCTTGATGAGGGAACTTAATGAACATGAAGATTAAGGAAACAACAAATTTCATATCATAGAATCAACTTCTCCTAAGTGAAAAACTATTATCCAATAGGAAATTGATGAATTCAACTTAAATTTAAATCAATTTTCTTCCTAAATCAATAGGAAAAGTAGGAAATATCCCCTAGGGTTGCAATGTATTTCCATGGAAGAATTTCAACATTAATGTATGTGGTGACAAATGAGGTGAATCAAAGAGCTCATCAACACTTTGATAACATGATACAAGTTGGTTCTTATTTATAAAATACTATCTTATGGACATTATTCCAAAAAATATTCACCATTACATGAAAGGAAACTTGATGGGAAATATGCCATTGAATTGACATTGAGTTGAAAGTCATGAGAATCGAGCATGAGACATATACCCTACTAAAGAAATTCAAAAGTTATTTGTGTTATGTATGGAAGATTTGCAACAATTCAAGAGTAGAGATGGAACTTGCTGCTTGGGCCAAATACTCAACAATACTATCATTTTTCACATCCCTCACATTGGGATTATAAACCACCATTTGAGGTGTGCCCTTTGGAGGTTGTAGAACAACCCCAAATGACAACATTTCTATCTGAAGAGGGCCATCACATTTGTTAGGCTTCATTAGGTCTTGATGTGAAGGAACACCCTTAGTATTCTATAAATGGTGTTCTCTTGTGGCCACATGGATCAATTATCTAGTAGGAAAATGTCTTGTGTCGATGATGAGACATTGCATTGAATATTACCACCGTCATCCCCCTTGCTAAGGAGATAAAGAATTCACAACCATATGTTGTTTTTAGGTTGGAAAATGATTCGTCAAAACAACAAAATGGAAAGAAGGGTTATGTTGAGAAAATTATTGATTAATATCATTATCTAAAGGCAATCATGAGTAGGATGGTCTTACCCACAAATTTTGCAAAGACACCAACTATTTTCCTTTTCATATTTCATGACACAACCAACATTGTCTTGGGTCATAATTTCTCCCTCTTCATTATTTGTAGATTTATTTAGTTGTTTCTTTTTATTCTTACCTATAAGTTGTTAAGGATTATCCAATGGTGAGGAATGTTGAAGAATGCAACTAGTATTAGACTTCATTATTGTATTTTTCAAAAGAAAAATATATTGTAAAAAAAAAAAAAAATTTTTGAAGCACGGGTTTCATGTTCTTTCATTTATTTTCTAGGTCATAGACTCCGTTGAAGGCTTCTAATTTTTTTCAAGAGTCAAGAGAGTCATTTTCATATTTATTAGACCCTTCTTAGGCTTTTGTATCATGTAAACACATTTATTTTTTAGTAAAAGGAATCATTTTGTCTCTCATCACCAAGTCATCCCTGTCCTAGATAAGTCGACCATATGAGAGGAAATTCAACCCTATGCAAGTAATATAAATAGAGGAAACTTAACTCATTTGGAAGAACACTCACATAAGTTCGGTCTACAAGAGAAAGAGGATGAATAAAAAAGGAACGAGGTGCAAAATAATAAGACCTAATTCAAGGAAGAATAAAAATTCAATTTTCTAGGAATTTATCTCACACATGAAAATATTTTTAGGGTTTCTAGACAAGTATTTGGGGGCCAAAATTTTTGAAGTAATTGCAAGTCTGAAATTCTATAATCGGGGGTCTAAAATTCTGGATTTAAGTTTCATCTAGGAAGCCGACAATTGAAGACATTGGAAAAATACGTCAAAGTGAAGGGATGGATGACTTCGTGATTGAAGGAGGTCTTTGTCTAGGATTGTCTCATCTTGATTTGAATCTACTAGTGGAATACTTGGAATGGATTTTACCCTAGATAGGGATTTACCCTAGCTGAGTGCCTACATCTTGTGTATCTTGTTCTTAAGATCTTAATATACATTTAATTTGTTAATTTCTTTATGAAAGACAACATAATAAAGAAGTAAATGAATCCAACATAAATCAAAATTAATTATCAAGAAAAGAGGAATCAAACCCTAATACCTGCATGCATTGATTTCTCAACATGGTTACATCAGAGCTAAGGTGAAATAAGGACTAGTTGAATATCGCTTTGTTGGTTATCAATTGAAGGAAGGAAAATAAATATTGAAATAAAATATCACTCTCTCATAATTTGGAAATTTATTTGAAGATGGGATTAAATCTCATGAAAATTGCAATAAGCTTGGTTGGAAGCATCATCTACAATCTATCTAGGAGAGTCAAGAGTGTAGGATTCTTGGCTACACCTATATGTACACTTGATGATGAAAATGCATGGATTATTGATAGTGGAGCCTCAAAACATATGACAGGAGAAAGTGGACAACTTCATGCTCTATCAAAAGGATCATCATCGCATGATGTAGAGCTTGAAGAAAATAACAATTATGTAGTTAAGGGACTTAGATGAAGCTAGAAAATGGAGCAAATATACACCTCAACAACATCCTCTATGTCCCAGGTTTGAAAAAGAATTTACTTCCCATTTATTGTTTAGAAGATAAAGGAGATAGAGTTTCTTTTGTAAATGGTAAAGTTTTGGTTTGGGGAAAATATTCTAGTTTTCAAAAGGAAAGGGTTATTGGGATTCATGAAGGAAGATTATATAGAGTTATCAATCCATCTCCTCAAGTCGTTGTTCATATGGAAATTAGTCCCAAGGAAATTTGAAATAGAAGATATGAACATATTCACTACAGGATAATACACTCTCTAAGTCAAATGTTGAAGGGCATCCCCAACATCAAAGAGTACCATGAGGAGTATCCAAGGGATATGCCTTGGGAAACAATAATAAGAAACCCTTAACAAGAAGTGATACAAGATCTAAGATGATACTAGATCTCATTCATTCTAATGTATGTGGGCCCATGTCTAATAAATCTCTTAGAGGCCACCAATATTATGTGACTGCCATTGATGATCACTCTAGAAATACATGGCTCTATCTTCTCAAGACAAAGGATGAAGTATTTGAGAAGTTCAAGGAGTTTAGATCCAAATTTGAGACCCTAACCAAAATAAAGATAAAAACCCTAAGATCCAAGAATGGAGGTGAATACACTTCAAAATAACTTATAGAATATTGAAAAGAAGAAGGCATTAAGAGAGATCCTTTGCTAGTTTACCAAAAGATAAGTATATTGTTTTGTTTCCTCTTTCCTGTTTGATTTCCTCCACTCACCTAGATTTATCTTTATTACATACTCATAATCCTTTCTTTGTAATTTCCTTGGTAGAAAATCTTGTAAGAATACAGAAACCAAACTTCAAGAAAAGACTTATGTCATGAAATTAGGCTTGTTGCTACATAAACCCTACAAGGTTGGATAAATGACAACTCAAGATATATTTTGATTTAACGTTTTTCAAAAGAAGGTATGAGTATTCTGCATTTTGAAATTTTCTAACTTTCTTATCTCTAGGGTTTTAAATCATAGGTATTCTTGTTATGGTGATTAATCACTAGATTGAATATACCCTTATCATTATATCTCATGTAATTTTGTTTTGATAAAACCCTAACCTTAGGGTTCACTATAAAATCCTAGCCTTTCAATGCTTAGTTTATCCTAATGATGAAACCCTAATCTTCTTAGGATTTATTAATAAATTTTAGATATCTTGTTGAAATCCCACTCTCTTAATGTTTTGTAATGTTATGGTAAAATCCTTGCCTTTTAGGGTTTGTTGTTAATGTTTATAAATCTTAGTTTTCCTAAGGTTTGCTAAATTAGGGTTTATGACAAAACCCATGCAATAGTCAGTCCTAGGAATGAAAACCTAGGTGTATTTTCTTTCATATAATTGAAAACCTAGCTTGGTTAAAATTTGTTCAATATCTATTTTTTGGAGTTTGATTTTTGTATCTAAATTTTGTGACAAAACCCTAGGATGATACTGATATGCGTTTCTAGGAAATTATAATGGAACCCTATAGATGAAATACTGGTATGCTAACTTGATTGTTGATATTCATGATTTAGTTTTCGAAATATAGGGTTTGTAACAAAACCCTAATGGAGAGTGATATTATAGGGCATGATAATGAAACCCTAGAAGTATAATGTTTTCAATTATTGATAGCATTTAGTTTTGAAGATAAAATATAGGGTTTATGACAAAACCCTAGTAAATGTTGTTGCAAGAAGTCTAATGGATAAAAATCTTGACTAATTATTAAACATAACTAGGTTTGGGTCTTGAATATAATTTATGAATGACATGATAACCCTATTTAACTTCATGCTCTTATACATATATATTTTTGTTTGGTTGTACTTGTTGTTAAAGTTTTACATGTACATAGGCTTCAAGATGATGAAGATGCTTACCTCATATTTGATGATAATTTGATGATGACGTTGAGCATGATGGAAAGAGGGAGCTATGAGAACCTCGATGAAAATAAAGTTCGATAGTTAACCTTGTTACCATGAATTTTTTTTGGAATATCTAAACTCTCATATGAATTATTTATACAAAAAGGAAGAGCCTGTGTGACTAGAAGAATAATATTAGTTGATGGACTTGTTTCCTAGCTACTTGGATAAAGGAAAGTGTATATCTACCTAGTTGAGAGGAAGCTTGAATAAAAGTGAACAACTTGATGAAAATTCCATGAGGATGTTTGAAATTAGAGAATAGTTGAAGCATAATTAATGGTTATTCATGATTGATAAAGTTGCGAAAAAAACTTGGATGATTTTGAAAGAAGTGCCAAGGCCAATTTGGGTGTTGATGAAGAATTTAAAGAAGATAGCTTCCAAGGAAGATATGTTTCGATAATATGATGATGACTTAAGAAGCATTATTATATTTGAAAATCCTAGACGTTTGTGTCAACTTGTATATATATTTTGTTTCTAATTGGGATCATGGTTGTACATGGTCTTGCCATAAGAAGGTTGAATGTTTGAAGCATGCTTGTACTGGTGGATATGTTTGGTTTAGTTGATAGGGAGAAACGAAGAATATTTTCACAAAAAGATGCTTAGGAGGACATCGGGTCAGCGTGTGATGATTTCTAGATCCAAAAGTAGGGAGGGTTACATTTGTCTCGAGAATCCAATCTTGGATACAAAACTAGATCCGTAGTTTGGTGTTAGAGAAAAAGTATGATGGTACCTATAGAGGTTGAAGCTTGGAACAAACCATAGTCCCACCTGGTTAGATACCCTGGTTTGGTATCTAATCTATAGCACTACTTTTGTTGTAGCTCTTCATAGACCATATCATTTTGAGATCTTCCATGTACTTTTGTATATATGTAATTATGAATATATCCCTAGTTAAGAGTGAGTGTTGAAGAATTTTACTAGTGTTGATCTTCATAATCGTATTTGTTTAAAGAAAAATTTATTGTAAGAGAAAAATATTTTTGAAGCATGGGTTTCATGCTATTTCATTTATTTTCTAGGTCATAACCTCCATTGAAGGATTCTAGGTTTTGTTAAGAGTCAAGAGAGTCATTTTCATATTTATTAGACCCTTCGTGGGCTTTTGTATCATGTAAGGAAATTTAATTTTGAGTCAAATTAGTCATTTTGTCCCTCCTCACCAATTCAAACCTGTCCTAGAGAAGTCCTCCCTATTGGAGGCAATTTGACCCTATGGAAGTAGTATAAATAGAGGTCAGTCAACTCATTTGGAAGAACACTCAGATAAGTTCTATATACAAGAGAAAGAATATGAAAAAATAGAGCAAAGTGAGGTAGAAGAATACCTAATTCAAGAAATAAGAAGAAATTAAGTTTTTAGGCATCTCTCTCACACGTACACATATTTTTAGGGTTTCTGGACAAGTAGATGAGGGCCAAATTTTTTGAAGTAGTTGCATGTCCAAAAACGTTTTAGCTGCAGGGCTGAAATTTTGCAGTGAAACTGCATTTGGGAAGATGACACTTGGACACTCTGGCAAAATGCATCAAAGTGAAGGAAAGGATGACTCAGTGATTGGAGGAGGTCTTTGTTTAGGTTAAAAAAGTCTTGGATTGTCTCATCTTGATTTAAATCTACTAGTGGAAGAGCTGGACTGGGTTTTCCCCTAGATAGGGGTTTTGCCTTGGATGAGTGCCTACATCTTGTTTCTCTTTTCCTTGTGGTCTTAATATGCATTGAATTGGGTAATTTTGTGATGAAATCAAACATAATAAAGAAGTAAATGAAGCCAACATAAATCCCAATTAATTATCGAGAAAATAGGAATCAAACCCTAATACCTACATGTATTGATTTCTGAAAATGGAATACATTGAAATCATCTTGGAGGTTTGAATGGGGGCACTAGGATTTTGGGTTATATGTCTAGTAGCTTGGGAACTAGAAGCACCATCCAATTCACCCATATGAGCAACCAGTTGGCCAAAATTTATTGAGGACATATAACCAATCATTCCCCATGGGAATAAGATCTTAACTTAGTTTTCACAATGTCATTTCATGATTGAGGAGTGTTAGGAGTAATTTCATACATGGTTCCTACTGGAGAATAAATCAAGTTGAGCTGATGGGCATGCATGATGCCTCATTCCTCAGTTTGGGCTCCTACTTTACAATGTACTCAACAATTATAGGAAAGAGAGACATGGTGAACCATTCTCGAACTAGCTCATTAGGAAACTTATTGTGAAGATAACTTTATTTTTTCATCCACTCATGTATATGATCAGAGATGTGGTGGAAGTTTCCCAATGAAAGTTTATAAGGATGTATGTTCTCATCTCTTACCTAATTGGTAATTAATAATGATTAACAAAATACTATGTTAAATGCAGAACATATTCATAGGAAACACTCTCAATATCAATGTTCTATTTGGTGGAATTTCCAATAACATTCCACTAGCAAAGTTACAAATAAATGTTATCATCCATGAACAAGTTTTCTAAACACCAAAGAATCATGATAAGTCATGGTATGTGTTGCGGGATCTTCTCCAGGTTTTCCATCAAAATTTGTTTTTGGAGTTATGGAAATGAATTTATGAGACCTATGGAGAACCTCGTGAATATCAGATTGAACATTTGATTGGGTTGGAGTCGTGGGCTTGTTGTTTGTATATTTAGGATGAGGCTGAGAACTAAGAAAATTCTTTGTAGGTGGAGGGCTAATGTGACTTCTTGTGACAATGGGGACCTAACGGTTTGATTTTTAAGGCTTATCTTTGTTTTCTTTAAGGAAGTAAAGCATTTCAGATCTTATGTACTAAAATCTAAA
This sequence comes from Pinus taeda, assembly GCA_000404065.3. Classification (NCBI taxonomy): domain Eukaryota; kingdom Viridiplantae; phylum Streptophyta; class Pinopsida; order Pinales; family Pinaceae; genus Pinus; species Pinus taeda. The sequence goes on from APFE031716417.1 coordinate 138,494, forward strand.
ACCAAGGTTATATTTCCTTATACAACAGTAAGAAACTTACTTGTGTAGAAAGAATTAGGACAAAAAAGGGTTGACTAGATGACAACTCTCCAAGCCTATGACTTGGAGATCATGCCTACTCAAATAGTGAATGGTAAAGGTCTTTGTAAATGGGTTGTTGAGTCTATTAACATTCCCAATTAGGATCCTTATTCTAATAATGAAATATATATGCTGCAAAATGAAGCTTTTTGTGTTCCAGAGGATTCTAATTCTTGTATTTTGACATCACGTTTTATTTGCAGAATGATACAACACTATGAAATCTTGAGGATAAAAATGAAAGAGTGTTAAGGCTCAATTCAACCCCTTATCAATTTACTAATAATGTTGTGTTTAACAAAAATTATGACAGAGGATTGCTTCATTATCTAGAACAAGGTGTTAATTTTAGGTATGTTCTATGCTTAGAGCAATTTATTTCAATTTTCATAGTTAGCTCAATATCTTTTCCAAATTAGCAACCACATCACCATTAAAGTAAACTACAGATAGAACATAAACATAAATCTCAAAAGACAAGCCAAGACAAGAGGACACAAGAAGTGGCACTAGCCAGGGACAAACCCCAATGTGGGGAAACCCTTGATCAATTCTTCTTATATGTTCTTCAATATTTCAATAGAGAGAGAGAGAGAGAGAGAGATAGTACGTTTAGAAAAAATGTCAACAATTTGACTTATCTAGATAAGAGCATAGATCATCTCTAAGAAGATGATACATGAGATTAGTTGAAGACATGTTGCCTCAACTGATTCTCCAAGGTGACTCCTTCACCTGTCATTGTGTTTCATTTCGTCATCGTCCTACACCTCACTGTGCTGCACCATGTTCCACCCATCATCACTATGTTGCATCTCATCATGCTTCATTAATCATGACTATACCCATCACTGTACTGCATTAAGTGCCATTTCTACACCATGTTGTTGTACTGACCTATGCTCTGGCTACACCTTGCTTGCTTGTTGTCCCTTGCTTTCTTGTTTTATCGAGAATGCTTGTTGTTCTTAGCATTCTTGTTTTCCTTAGCATGCTTGTTGTTGCATGCTAGCTGTCCCTTGCATACTAGTTGTAACATTGAATTATTGGTGTATTTACTGCTAAGTAGCATACAATTATCCCAATGTTAGATACCCTTGCATGCTGCTCTCCTTTAGGGACAGATGCTCTAACAGTTCCCGACAGTTTCGGCAATTTTGGTTGTTTCGGCAATTCCTGGTAGTTCTCGGAAATTTTGACAGTTCCGGCAGTTCTGATAGTTCCGGGTATTCTCAGCACTTCCCGACAGTTCCTGCAATTCCTGGTAGTTCCGACAGTTCCAACATTTCCAGCAATTCCGACTATTCCCTGTAGTTCTGGCTATTCTAGAAGTTCACGACACTTTCGGCAGTTTCGACGGTTCCCCAGGTTCCCAACAGTTCTCTATAGTTCTAGTAGTTTCGGCTTCTGCCCTCTGCATTAGCTTTCCTAGCAATTTCGACTTCTTCCCTCTAGATTAAGGCAGGGTTATCGCTTAGGATCTTGCCTCCTACTAAAACCTAAAGACAAGTAGAGAGGAAGAGATCCCCAGTGTGTTGAAATGACTTGAAGGGCACCTCTATTTATACTAAAATGTTGAGCATAAGTGTAGTTTATTGGTTGCTCACCAACCTTGACGAATTGTCCCATAACACAGATAAATTCATATCTCCATGAATACTTATCAGAATCGGATGATCTTTAGATGAATCCTACACCTCTTGATGATAGGGATCTAAGAAAAATATCGACTTCCATTAATAAGATGACCCACATCGAGTTTGGCCCTAGTTTCCAATTTTAACACTCCCTCTCAACTAGGGAGAACTCCATCCGCTGATCCATATGTCTAACTATACTATCTCTGCCATCAATGCCCTACACTACTCTACTCTGTTGAGCTTTGCCTTGCTCTGCTCTGCTCTACTCTTCTTTTCTCTACTCTAATCTTCTTTGTTCTACTCTGCTGAACCATGAAGAATAAGAATTGATCGAGAATGTCTCAAACCATTCTCTTCTGACCCGAAGTCAGTTTCATCTGAAGAGAGTGTGTTAGATCACTCTTACTGACCCGAAGTTAGTTTTATTGATCCTAGATTAACATCACAAGAGAATGTCTCAAACCACTCATACTGATCCCAAATCAATGGAGGTCATCCTATCATAGGGAGTACGATAGATACAACGATGAGTCTATTGATAGTACTACTATGGTCCCTAACCCGATTTCCCTGCTCATTGATCAAAAGATTGGTACTTCCCATGAGTCCCAGACTGCATGGGTAGGATGCCTCAACAGGAGAACTAATCATCTTGTCCATAGGAGAATGAATCATCCTGCCCCATAGTCACCATGAGAGAACTAATCATCCTGGCCCACAGGAGAACTAATCATCTCGTTTCACAGTTTCCATAGGAGAACTAATCATCCTGGTCCACAACAGAACTAATCATCCTATTCCACAGTTTCCACGAGAGAACTAATCATCCCAACCCATAGGAGAACTAACCATCCTATTCCACATTCACCATGGGGTATCACAAGGGAAGGTTGAACCTATCATCCTGTACATAACACACCACCAGGGGAGGGTGAGTCACCCTGTGGTCATATGTTGCTCCAATAAGTACCCCAAGCCCCCCAGAGTTCCCAGAGATCAATGCATGCAACATGCAGGACCCTTATAAGAAGGTCTCTCAACGACTCCAAGTCATTCAAGAAAGTCACAGATTTGACCTTTCCCGAGGCTTTGACAAAATGTCTACGCCTTGTACATCAGTTTCAATGCGATGGAGCCTCCTCTCTCATTGACTTACCATATCCTAGATAAGGGAGTATCAGATGTCTATCTGCTGGAGCAATCATCCAATACAAGATTCCTCAATAATCGAATCTCCCCTCTGGTTGTCACAGAGACTCACAATGGTATTCATCATGTGTAAAAAAAGCTCACTGAAGAGCTTCCACAACTAGGAAGCTTCATTCGAGATCATACTCGTAGCTATGTATTCGATCTTGGCGGTGATTATAGCAAAATACTTCTGCTTCTTTCTCACCCATCATATCAAAGCACGACGGAAAGAGAACCAATGCTGAGAAGTGCTCTAGTGATCCTCCACATTGCCTACCCAGTCAGCATTCGAATAATCATGCAGCTTCATATTTCTGGCAATGTATCTCAATACGTGAGAGATTATATTTCAAAATATTCTTGGCACCAATCCAGTGAGGCTCAACCAAATATGAGCTCACCATGCTAACTGCAAAAATATATCTAGACAAAAGTTGACAAAGAACATCAATGCAAATGTGCTTATGAAACTCAGAGGCATTTCCCAAATATGGCCCGAAATCATCACCATATAACTTCTGAAATTTAAGATCCTCGAGGTAGTCACAGGCTGGTAGTTTACCATTCCACATCTGGAATCCAACTCCCTCTTACTACTGTAAGTGAGAGGGTCTACACCTATCAAAAATAGGTCGTTCTTAGAAGGTGCCGGTATGAGAGATCTAGCATCCAAAACCTTCAAACAATGGTTTGGATAGGTTTCACTCTTAGTGAATCTCAGCTTCATCTGACAGCTATCAATCCTCTCATATGAGACCCAAAGTGATTTTCTTCAAGCCATAGAGGGATTTCTTCCACCTGCATATGTGAGATTCCTGATCATGAATCTCAAAACCCTCGGGTTGTTCCAAACTTATGGACCTGCTACATGAGGGGAATGGTCCCCTTGTAAGATTTTCCTTCAGTACATCCTAGGCATGTACTCTCATGCTCTTTTTGAATTCAGGCATCCCTGTCACCATCTGACTCACAGACCTCTGGTGCTATGTGTCAATGGGCATGGTCCCTAGTGGACTTCCTACAACTTGATGCAACCTTGAACTCAAAAACATCTTTGAAAATTCCATTTTCAAACACGTACATTTCTTTCGATGAATGCCACCCTGAAACCTTTGACTTCCATTGCCCAAATGGACACCAATTTCTTCTTGTGATCAGGTATATAAAAGAGATTCTATAAATGAATCGAGTTACCCTCATTCAATTGAGGGGTAACACCCTTTCCGAGATAGGTGGCATTGGATCCAAGTATAATCCCACGAATGTTTCCATCTCTATCAAATTAGAGAGAGATTACCCTTCTATCCGATGGAGTGCTTGGAAGCACTATAATCAATAAGCCAGATTCCTAAAGAATCTGAAGAGAGGGCCAATGCAAGATAACATTTCTTTATCTTATTAGAAACAAAATTTGATTCTTCATACCTGAGGTTCCTTGCTTTCTTTGATGATTCGACTGTGTCCTTGATGACTTGCATTACCTATCATTCCTCTAATCATTGAAGATGTCCCTAGAATGATTGTTATCATCATCAAGTGATGTGTCCCTACAAGTCGAACACTCCTTCACATAATGGCTGGACTTACTTCAACAAAGGCATTTTCCTTTCCTTCCACCCTTAGATCTGGAATTCCCATAGAAGTGATGTTCAAGTAGGCCATCACAAACTTCCAATGCACCATTCTCATAATATTCTCTACTTTGACTTCACCTTTGGTGAATTAGAAGAGGGATGAGGAATCCATTGATCCTTTTGTCCTTTCCCAACTGTCCTCAGTGATTTCTCTTTCACTCTTGCTTGGGATTTGTCTTCACCTCAGCTCTGATACCATGTTAATTTTAGGTATGTTCTATGCTTAGAGAAATTTATTTCAATTTTCACAGCTAGCTCAATATCTTTTCCAAATTAGCAATCACATCAGCATTAAAGTAAACTGCAAATAAAACATAAACATAAATCGCAGAATACAAGCCAAGGCAAGAGGACAAGATGTGGCGCTAACCAAGGACAAACCCCAATGTGGGTAAATCCTTGATCAATTCTTCTTATATGTTCTTCAATAGTTTAGTATAGAGAGAGAAATATAGTACATTTACAACAAAAGTCAACACTTTTACTTATCTAGATGTCTCTAAGAAGATGATACATGAGATCAGTTGAAGACATGCTGCTTCAATTGATTCTCCAAGGTGACTCCTTCACCATTCGTTGTGCTACATTTTGTCATCATGCTACACCTCACCGTGTTGCACCATGTCGCACCTCACCGCATTGCACCTTGCTGCACCTCACCATTCTGCACCATGTTGCACCCATCATCATTATGTTGCATCTCATCACGCTTCATTAATCATGATTGTACCCATCATTGTACTACATGTGCCATTGTTACACCATGTTGTTGTATTAACTGTTGGAAATAATACTGAGAGGGGGGGTGAATCAGTATTATTAAGTCAAATAATCCTTTTCAAAAACCAAATTGTATACGCTACTTTAGTTAATTCAACCTGCATATATACACAACTATTCAGATGTAAACCAGCGTACATAGAGAAAGCTTTTAATTTACTTAAACTTTCAGATGATGTTTGTTAATATGAGATGCAGCATCAGATAACCAGTAACCAGAGACAGTAAAATAGAGCAGAAAGACAATCACACACACAACAACACCAGATATAAGGTGGAAACCCAATGTGGGTGAAAACCACCTGCTGCAATTCGTCTCTATCTTTCTTTAAATTAGAAACTTTTGTTTACAATGTACTGGTGCAGTCCTTTACCAGTACGCAGGCTGCAACCTCCAGAGAGCCACAACTCTCTCTTGTTTTCCAGCTCTCCTGGAAGGGAGCTACAACCCCCTTAGCTCTTGCACTAGCCAAGATACTAGTACGTAGGTGCTAGCCTACAGAAGGCTACAACCTTCTCTTTCTTCCAGGGACCATGTTTCATCAATTTTCAGACTGGATCCATGAGCATCAAACAATCATCAAGAAATTCTTCATAAACCAAACTCCTTTTCACCAACTAGATCTGAAATCAAGAGATACTTCTCTGCCAGCTGTACCCAAACACAGTACCAGAAACCACACAACATAACCCAGAACACAGTAGCAATAAGCAGAAACAGCTAGATCACAACTTAAAGCATATACACAATTTCAACAGTCTGCAACTTGCGTGTATACGCATCTACGTATGGAACAACCTGTGTATACGCGCCTTTACTTCACCTGAACTGCGTGTAAATGTGCCTTCGTTTCACTGAACCTGTGTACAGCTCTATAAAAGACAACACACTCTTCTAGATATTCAAACACTAATTAACCCAGATTATCAGACTTATAGATCAGACCAACGTCACATCTAGCAGATCAAAATCATACAAAGATACTATCATTTAGGCTTAAAGATTATGACCCATGAATAGAACTTATCCTTCCTTTTGCGCTAAGGTTCCTCCTTCCTTTGGATCCAGACCTGCATCACCACCCAATATACCAGCTCTAGCACTTTATCAGATCTTCAATAATAATTCAGATGGTAATTTGTCACAAGATCTCCTTCCTCTTTTATAGTCTTAGGCCTTCCCCAATACCATGGTCCAAAACCATAACATTTCAATACCATGAACCCAAAACTAGGGATCAACACATCTGACGAGACGCCATGGTCCAAAACATAGGTTCAATTTCCAAGATCTAACTGCCATGGACCAAAGAATGATCCCCAACATATACGTGCTTTTGTAATGAATAACCCGCGTGTATACATGCCTTCATCTAGGTGAACCTGCGTATATGTCTTTTTCTACTTTCTGAGTGCCTGAACTGAGATCTGATACCAAAGAAGGTTGCCATCAAGGAAAACACCTGTGCCATAGCTCCAATCCTGTGCCATAATGCCAACAATCTCCCCCTTTGGACTTGATGGCAACCCCAAGCTCATTCTCCCCCTTTGTCATCAAGGGCAAAGGGTTGTGCTCCCCCTGAGTATATGCTAAAATCTTTGACCTGCTATGCTGACCATGCTCCCCCTGACTGTAGGCAAGATCTGCAAAAGTATGTTCTTTAAGAATAACCAAGACTTATAATACAAGATATTCCTATCACCAAAAGACTTAATACATACATCCGTCACCCAACCAAGTGGGGATCATCCATCCAACCAAGTGGAATACATCATAAATTTACATATGATGACCAAATACATTACATCTTCATCCCAGGCATAGTGGGGAACCAATGTAGGCCGTTACATGACCTAGACACCATATAAGAAAGAGATACATGACATAGAGACGAAAAACATGACTTATAAAAGTCATCAACAACTGATAGCAGCAGCAACTGTCAATCATCATTCAGATCAGTAACCAAGATTTCCTTCTATTCACCCTCTACCTTTGTTCCACCTGAAATCAACAACAGCTATGAAATAGAACCAAAAGTTCCTAAAATAATGCCAACAATGCATTATTAGAAGATTATATGCTCCCCCTGAACCTGTGTCGGATGGTCTCTGTCAGACTCACATCATAATATCTTCAACCAGAGCTTGCTCCTTCTGATATCCATCAAGCCTCCATATACGCGACTTTCTCTGAAAAAAACAGCGTATGTACGCGGATACTCCTTATCCAACACGCGTACACCCAATTTCCTCTGAAATTGATAAGATTTAACAGCAAGATGATACATCAACAACTCCCAGCTTCTGTCTGAGATATTCAAAAGTTTCCCTGGGCAGTGGTTTCGTGAAAATGTCAGCAACTTGTTCCTTAGAAGGAACATACTCCAATTTGACCTTTTGTTCCAACACTTGTTCCCGAAGAAAGTGACACTTGATCGGTATGTGCTTGGTATTTGAATGCATGACAGGATTTTTTGAAATGCTAATTGCACTTGTATTATCACATAAGATGGGGATAGGTGGTGTGCAAGTGATTTGAAAATCCTGCAAGGTCTGCATCATCCAAAGGAGTTGAGTGCAGCAAGATGCAGCTGCCACATATTCTGCTTCAGCAGTAGATAAGGCAATTGAACTCTATTTCTTACTGAACCAGGATACTAATCTGGAACCCATAAAGAATGCTCCACCACTTGTGCTCTTCCTGTCATCCACGCTTCCAGCCCAATCTGCATTTGTATAAGCATGAAGTGTGAGATCTATATCTCTAGGATACCATAAAGCCATAGTTTTGAGTCCCTTGAAGATATTTGAAAATTCTCTTCACTGCTTGAAGGTGAGTTTCCTTTGGATTTGCCTGAAATCTCCAAACTATTCCCACTGCATGCATGATGTCTGGTCGGGTACCTATCAAATAAAGTAAACTTCCAATCATGGATCTATAGGTTGGCTGATGTACAACTGCTGATTCATCATTTGCACTAAGACTGCATCCTGTAACCATGGGAGTACATACTGGTTTCACATTTTCCATGCCATACTTCTTCAGAATCTGCTTGAGGTACTTGGTTTGAGATAAGAAGATACTGCCTTCATTCTGTTGGATTTGAAATCCAAGAAAGTATGTCAGTTCTCCAAGCAAAGACATTTCGAATTCTTTTTGCATCACCAAGGCAAATCTTTGACTCATAGCTTCTTCATTGCTCCCAAAGATAATGTCATCTACATACACAACAAGTATTAGCAATTTGTTATTTTCTATTTTGACATAAAGATTGCTATCCGCTGATCCTTTTGAAAAGCCTTGTTGATGAAGATATTTGTCCAACCGGTAGTACCAAGCCCTTGGAGCCTGTTTAAGACCATAGAGGGCCTTTTTCAGTATGCATACAAGATTTGGATCATTCCCAAGGATGAAACCATCTAGTTGCTCAATGTACACTTCTTCTTCTAAGTCCCCATTCAGAAAGGCTGATTTCACGTCCATTTGAAAGACTTTGAACTTTTGAAAGCTTGAGAGAGCAAGGAACATTCGGATGGCCTCAAGTCTAGCAACCGGAGCAAAAGTTTCTTCAAAATCTATCCCTTCTTGGTGAGCATACCCTTTACAAACAAGTCTATCTTTGTTTCTAATAACTTCCCCATTCTCATTCAACTTGTTCTTGAAGATCCATTTTGTCCCTATGACATTCTTATCTTTTGGTCTAGGAACCAACTCCCAAGTGTTGTTCTTTTCGATC
>APFE031716427.1:4208-20042 GCA_000404065.3 Pinus taeda
TCTCCAATATGTCCAAGCCTTTGATGCCACAACATGATCTTCTCTCCAGAGACCACTAGATTTTCTGCTCCATTTTCAAGAACCATAGAACTATTGCACTCGTCAACAACAGTGCTACCTTGCAGCCTGTACAAAGTTCCAATCCGAACTCCCCGCATCAATACCAGTGCTCCTAGAACCATCTTGCAGGTATCCTTCTCGAACACTCTCTTTACACCTGCATCATCTAACTTGCTTACAGAAATCATCTAACTTCTTGCACTTTTCTTGCCTTCCCAACTCCAAATGTTGCCTCCACGATCTACTAACCAACCACTCTTCCATTTCAATCTTCCCCCTTTAACCTTCCTTCGATCCATTGAATCGATTCAACTGCTCTTGGAAAGTTACGATCTATTTCCCCCACGATTCGATTGCCAAAACTAATCGCTTTTCCTTCACAATCGCTTCAACTCCTCCTCATGGCCTTGGTTGATGCGATTTCACACTGAGATGTTTTTTCTTCCACTTGTGCACATGATTTTGACATGAATTCATCACATGTGACATCTGGATGACATTAGATGTGCCTGATGACAGAAGTTGAAGTGGAGTTTCAGCACGTGTTTCAGCATATGTGACAATGTTGTCAAATGATGGGAACACAACAACGGAAATGTCCACGATATACAACCATGATCCAACACAAATAAGAGTTCAAAAGGTGTTACAACATGTGTTTCGGCCTGTTATAAATGAACTACATATCACAAGAAAAATAAATTTTCAACCCTCCTTTAGTAACACCTAACTACTGTTGTGAGAAATCATTTTTTTTTGGTGATGAGGATTTTCGAGCTCAGAGATGCTCATGCATCATTGATGTGTTGGAGTTCGGTTAAATTACCAATGAACCTTGGCAGTGCCTTCATTCTTGACCATCCTACCAACACTAGTACCTTTAGCGATTGCAGAAGACGTAATTCTTCTATCAATTTTGTGATATTGACCCCTTCTCCGTATAGATAACAAATTACATTTTGTTCTAGGCATTTTAGATCCCCTATAGACTTTGGAATGTCCATGAGGGGAGACTTTATCTCAAACTCTCGAAACTATAGAGGTGGTTGTAAAATGTTCATAAATCATCCTTCTCATCAAAAGAAACCCTGAGAACATATACCATGTGTTGCAATATCAATAGCTAGTAAAAACAAACTTTAATTCTAAAAATGTTAACTTTAATTTAAAAAATCATAATTTACCTACAATTCCTCTTCCCACAATGTTTTTAATCCCTTCCCTTCAACTTGTAGAACCCTTAAATTTTCATAGGAACCGAGGAAGGTGGGGAATAAGGTAGGGAAGGAGAGAAGTAACCCTTGGTTGAGCACAACCATTTGAGATTTGGAGAATACACCTTTGTCAAAATGTGTTCCATGAGATCAATTGCATCAAATGGAAAATTTGTGGTCTAAGGTTTTTTAACTTTATCCCAAACCCTTTGAAATTATTTTACACATATATATTTCCAACAATGCCAAAATCACGTTAATTGAAGCTCATATACAAAATTTATGTCTCCCACAAGTTGACCTACCATGTTCACTACCATGGTACAAGAGGATGTCATGTCAACCCCATTACTCTTGCATATGGAGCTTGTCATGCATGAACTTTCCAAAAGAATTATAATATTGCAACTTCAATTATTAAAGAAAGTGTGACTTCTAAAATGGGCCTCCTAAGAAATAAAATAAAATAATAGTCATGAAATAATAAAATAAGATTGGATTACATCATCAAATTTTAGAGGGAAAAAAGAAAAAACTACTTTTCAACTCATATTTTTAACTTGTCTCCCTATGGTTTTACTCAATTTTTTAATGGAAGCACTCATTGGATGTCGAATTTAATTATCCATCCAAGGAGTACACATGTTACATACTTTTGATGGACCTTGCTACACGAAAAATGAGAAATACATGGAAAAACATGATTGTAATCACATTTTTCATATATTTCTCAATTTCCGTGTAGCAGAGTCCAACGAAAGTATGCAACATGAGCTATCTTTGGATAAGGAATTTGTTTTTCACATCCAATAAGTGTTTCTACTCGAAATTTGAGTAAAACCTTAAGGCGAAAAGTTGAAAATATGAGTTTAAAAGGTAGCATATATATATATATAATATATTATTATATATATATGTATATATATATATATATATATATATATATATATAATATATTATATGTATATATATATATATAGTTACTCCAAAAATGGTGAATTATCCCCCATAAACATCATCATCTTGAATCCTATTGGTTCCTATAAAGTTGATTTTGGTTGTACATTTTTATTTTGAGAGCCATTTTAGACCCCGAAATGTTTCTTATGTAAAGGTTGAGGAATACAAATCTTGCCCTTATATCGTTATTGAGCTATGTGAAATATCAGTAACTTTTTCTTTATATTTTCACATTTCCATATTGGAGAAAAGAGAGTAGAGAGGCCTCACTTTCTAGCTAGGTTTCCCCCCTTATGGGGTTCCCATGATAAATCTTGTGTTTATTTGCTAATGAAGGTGTGTGTGTTTTTATGTTTTGCATTTTTTTGCATTTCAACTATTCTATACATTTAAATAGAAAACCAATGATTAAAGAATTTAAGATCTAAAGGAAAAAAATATTCGCAATAAAGATTTCAACATTTTATTAAATATGTTGCGATGAATTATTCCATTGGAATATCCATGACAATTTACATTTCAACACATGAAGTGGAGGGTGTTAAGGATACACTTAGGAATGGGCTCTTAATGAGTTACTCTTCAACATTTCTTGAAATCCAAACCAACGCCCTAAAATTTACCAATGTCAAATAATTTACATGTCAACCCATATTAAACTCAATCCATACTTTACAAAGAAAATAAAATGGAACCTCCTTGTTATTGCAGATGAGTTTATCAAATACCCTAAACCAACTATCCATCTAGTTTCCTTTGCATGGATGAAATGCACACTAGTCCATGCAAAAATACAACGTTGTTGAATCATGTAGTCGGTTAGTTCTAGTGTCAATAAGGAATTGAATAATCATCTCTTCAGTTATATGCAAAATTTGTACCTCTTTCTCATGTTCGTTGTGTAGTAATTTCTCATCCTAACCCTATATTTAAATATATCACATAGTTAGTCATAGATGTGACCAACACAAATAACAATTTTGTCAAGCAAAGTGGCCAACATAAAATGAGATGGATCTCTATTATTCTTAAGCTCACTAAACGAGTTCCTAAATTACTTTAAACATTGAAAACAAACATAAGGGAGAAAGGACTTGCAATTGATTTTTTAAGTTATATAGCCATTAAAAACATGGATTTAATGTGTCAAAAGGCAATTGAATACACAGAGCTTTGAAAAAAGTTGGGGCTATTTAAATAAGAACGAGTCTGATATTTCCAAAGGATTTTGAACTTGATAAGAAGAGTGCAATACCTAGTGTAATTTCATTGTAATGAATTTGGGAATTAAATTTAAATACTTGTTAATTTATTTTTGGTGTAAGTTAAGGTTTTAACTTTATTCTATGTTTAATTATAAGATTAGAAAATTTATCCATCCTCAAATTTAAATATTAAATAAAACAAAAATTAGTTATTAAAAATTATATTTAAAATATTTTCATTATATTTTGGTAATTTTATTTTAAAGTTATAAAAACATGAAAGAAGTTTATGTGTGTGGAAGAGGAGAAGAATAAATGATAGGATTTATATTCAATTTTTTTACAATTATTATCTTTAAAAAATTAAAAAGGAAATTATATAAATTTTGATTTTATTTGAAATTTTAAAATAATAATAAAATTCTAAAATATAATTATAAAATATTTTGTTTTTCAAATATATTAAAAAATTATAAAACTCTAAATGTTATAATTTATCAAACAATAAATTATAATAATTTGTCACTTTTCAATAAGCATGTTTTGTAATGTTGTTAAATATTTAATCGCAGTGAGGAAGGATATCAAGTTGATTCTCATACGCTAAGATTGTTAAATTTATTATTATTTATGGATTTTTGAAAAAATATTTATATTTTAATAAATCTAATTATAATTTTTCACATGGTAATTTAAATATAGTTTATTTTTTTTAAGAATAATTTAATTAAAGTTATTAGTTAATTAAACAATGAAAAAGTAATTACTTACGACTATTAAAATATTAATTATCAATTCATCGCAGCTTTTTATTTTTACTTTAGTCAAGTTACCCAAGTCACCTAGCGAATCTGGCAAAGATTTCAATTCCTGCCACACTTATATACTCAATTCCTTCAAGTTCTTCAAGTGATATAGTGAAAACGGCAGCATGTCCAACAAAGGGCCTTCTCCTAATTGTAGAACTTCCATACAGCTGAGCTCTCCAATTGCACTAGGCAATTCATTTAACGTTGTACCTTTCAAACGTAACTGTTCAAGCGACCTCTGATGTGCCACTTGTGAAGGGAGTACTTCAATCTTTCTACATCCACTTACTTAAGCGTACTTATATATCCTAGTGTTTCTCTTGGCAAGCTTAATTCAAAGTAGCCCAACAAATCAAGATGCTGGAGTTTAATTAATCTGCCAAAGGAACCTGGCAGTCTCTCCAAAGCCGAGCAGTGAGATAGGTCGATGTGCTGGAGATTACTTAATTTACTAAAAGATTCTGGCAACCTCTTCAAAGTAGAGAATTTAGACAGCTGAAGGTGTTGGAGTTTGGTTAAATTACATAATTCTTCTGGCAATTTTGTGATAGAGACCTCTCCATTCCATCGACCATTACAAATTACAATCCGTTCTAGGTGGTTTAGCTGCCCTATAGTGTTTGGAATGTGCCAGAGGGAACCCTCAATCCCCAACTCCTGCAACTATAAAGGTGGCTGCAAAATGTTCAGAAAAAATATAAAAATATCATCTTTCTCATCAAAAGAAACCCTGAGAACATATACCATGTGCTAAAATATCAATAGCTAGTAAACACAAACTTTGTTTCAAACAAATATTAACTTTAATTCAAAAAAAATCCTAATTTACCTCCAATTCCTCTTCCCACAATGTTTTCAAACTGTCCCTTTCAATTTGCAGAACCCTTAAATTTTTCATAGGAACCCAGGGAGGCAGGGTATAATGTTCGCAAGGAGAAAAGATATTGTTGGTCCAGCACAAACATTTGAGATTTGGATAATACACCTTTGTCAAAATGCGTTCCACCACCACGAGATCATATTCGGCATCAAGAAGTTGCAAACTACTCATACGAATATCGTCAGCTACTTCATTGTATTTTCCACCAACTATTCTAACTCCTCGCATGTCTGTCATCTATCCATTCTGGAAACCATTCTTTTTGCAAAATGATGGAAGAATTTAGAAAAGAGAAAACAATTGAAAATGCAGAGGATTGAATGGTTTAACACTTACTGATGATTTCTGTAACAAATCATCACTTTCCTCCTTTGTCCAACGCCACAGCCGACGCGACAATCCTGAACCTTGGGCAAGTTCTCTTCCCATATCTCTAATGTGATCGTGCATTTTTATTCTTTTTTCATGATCCACGTCTACTAGACATCTGCCCTCTATATTTTGAAACCCACACATACCACTCTCCCCTAGTATTCTTATCACCCTATCCCTGTCTTCTCCTATGAAAAAATTGGAGATATCCAAGAATATCTATTTTTCCTCCTCCTCCAGAGCGTTATAACTGATTTTAAGGTTTTGTTTTATTCCACGCGGAAATGTGTGTCCAAGTTTATTCAATTGGTCTTCCCAATAGGATTTGATTTTTATTTTAATAAGTGCCCCAATTACCTTTAAAGATAAAGGCAATCCACTGCAAGCTTTTATGAACTTCTCTACCAAAGATTCAAATTCTTGGGGTGTGTAATACCTCTGAGATAGTAGTAGGTTAGTTACCAATGGCAGAGCATCTAAAATAATTGTTTTGGGGTTTTTGGTTTTAGTTTTGGAAGACCAATGAACGAAGATAGATGTTGAATTGAAATACCTAATCCTTTGGGTTATATTACTATCTTAGCAGAGGGCTGCTATAAAGCTTTACACAATGATATAGCTAAAAAATAGTGGTGAGAAGAAGACATAAAATAATATGATTATCATAGTTTCCATATTATAAAACATAACAATCATAAGTGTGAAAACCTTATAAACTATGTTCCAAAGGTTCAAGGCAATATAATTAAGCTTACATAAGGTGCTGATGATTTATTGATTAGAGGGGATTAGCTCAAGAGATAGTTCATTAATCCATTCTCTTAATAGATGATCACTTCAGGAGCTTATAGGAATTAATTGAGACACAGTTATTCCTACCTAAATATCTCTATAAGTCTTAAGCATATGAAGAAAGACATAATGATTGGTAACTGGAAAAACTTACAAGATAATACAAACCGTGTAAAACCAGATTCAAAATCCTCTACTTTGTATTAAGGTTCCAGAAAGATTGAGTACATCAAGTGTCTAGAAAATCTTTCCTCAAAGGCGTAACTAGGTTCAAAGTAGAATTACTAGTCAAGACTTAACAAGCAATGAACAATGAATCATGAACTTCGAACCCATAACAACTCGAGAAGAGAGTTATTTATACAATAATGAAACTAAAGAAATATCCTAAAACTAATTAAGATTTATTCTAGGAAAGGAAAGATCTTCATACAAGAAGATAAGGGCAACTGTTGAATTGCTTCTTGCTGTCCCTTTTATTCAGGTTGTGCTGGCTTTGTTGTTTGATATTTCCCCCCTTTAAGCTGCTTGAATATTTGAATCCTTTGCACTTGGTTGATTTCTTTATTTGATCTTTCATCTAATACTCTTTAAACTATGTGAAAATCATTTGACCCTGTGGATTAAACTTTACTGTACATTTCAGGTTTTTACAATATTTTTCAATAGTAAATCCTTTTAGTTTTTATGTCACATGGTAAAGTAATTTGATATGATCTTCATATTTGTCTTCAAATTGTATACACAGTTTTTCTTTGTAAGCTTGGAACAGAAGTCCTTATCTGCACAACACAGAAACTGTTAAGAAAAACAAGGGTGATAGACAAGGTGGTCAATGACTTTATTGAGCTTGAAAGGACATTGGAAGGAGTCCAGAGCGTATCAGAATGTAAAATGATGGTTTTATTGGTCGCAACAGCTTATGGAGGCTTCACTGTGTAAAACAGGCAAAACAGAGCAAAATGGTGTTTTTTTGCGTTTAAATAGAGAAACGGAATTCTTTTTTGAAATATGGGGCAAATGAAAAGTGGTCATTTTGTCATCATGCGGGAGGCGGTTTTGGTTTTCATCGCACCGCTTATAAGGCATGGGTGATTTTGGGAGGGGGTCACCCAAAATGATCTGAGCTTGCCACGTAGCAAGGGGAGTTCAATGAAATACTACATTTCTGGTGGGCAACGCTCATATAGAGAGCCAACCTGAAATTGCCGAGGGCTGCTGGATTTCAATGGTCGTGATCAAATGGTGGAGGAGTCAAAGAACAATACGGAGGGTCCCAATGATTATTTATGGTAGAAAATAGCTTTATTATGGGTTAAACTGAGATTAGCGGTTAAATGGGAGGTTTTGGGCTATTTCTTTGTTAAAATCGTAAAAACCTTTTAACAAAGAAATTCTTCGCAAAACACATATGGCGGACTTGAAATTTATGAATTCGGGCGGATAAATAATTTCAGGTCCTGGTTCATCGCATATTGCAATCGGGGTTTAGCGGAGGAAGGCCCATCGCAAAGGAATGCGATAGGGACCGGACGCAATGTGAAATAAAACATGTTTAATACTACATTGGATTCGGGTTCCCATCGCAATGGTGGAGGGCTATTGCTTCAGCGGGACTTGCGATGAGGGGCAGAGGCGATATGGGTATGAATTATAATATATATTTTGTCGGGTCTGTCGCAATCAGAGATTGCAACGGCATAGGTTATTGCTTTAGCAGGGCTTGGATGGAGGTGGATGCGATATGGCATGAAATATAATATGTATTTGGGTTGGGTCCAAGTATATCACGCATCACATATCGCAATGACGGAGGGTGTACATGCATGTTGAGAAGCTTGCGATCTGCCAATACGATATTTTATTGAAAATACGTACTTTTATAATAAAACTAATGGTTTCAGGGTATTTTATAAAGGGAGTTAATATATATGGGAAAGAGACCTTTTAGGGGTTTAATACTATAGTTAGCATTAATATGAAGATATGAGTAGAAAAGGGGAAATATACACAAAAAGGGGAAATATAGGTGGAAAGGGAAAATACACTAAGTATAATGTTTTTATGAGTTATTTACTTTTCGCATATATACATCAATACTTAGGCTAATCCCTACCCCGATCGAGGTGGAGAAAGGTGACCTGCACAAGGCTATGATGGGGCGCAGTACATGGCAGCATACGCCTCACCTCGGGGTAATCATTTTAAGAACTATGGCGACGACATGCAGAGGAGATCGAAAACCAAGAAAAGGAATTGGGAGAATCATGGAAATGACAGGGGAAAATAACGATGGCGATCAGTTAGTGAAGCAAAGGGTAGGTGGCGACATATCTATAAGAACAGGAGAAGGCAGCGAGACAGACAAGGAGAAGACAGGAAAGGTGGCGTAGAGTGAAGCAGTTTGGCAGAGAGACCTTGGGTATCGTCTCAGAAGAAGGCAAGCAGGTATGGCAGAGGGAGGTAGGAAGGAAAGGCTGTACAGGGAGGGAGAGGAGAGGAACATAAGGAGGGAGCCGGAGCGAACGAAGGAAGAAGAAGGAAATTGCAGGGAAGGGGAAATGCAGACAGGGAAGGAAGAGCGCATGGAGAAGGTGAATTTCGAGGTGGGGCAGAGTAGCAGGGGGAGAAATAGGGGTAGACCATCCAAAAAAGGTAAGAGGAGAAGGCACAGGAGGCGAGGGAGACTGAGACAAGCAGACCACTACGAAACTGAGACTCCAATGTCTAACCAGCAGAAAAGAGGACGCAGGTCCACTAAACAAATCACTCAGGAAGCGGAGAGAGCTTACAGCAAAGAAACCAACAAGGAGATCAGAAATATTATCGATGCTCTAGAGGATAAAGTCTTGGAGGAGGTTTCTGATCCAGAAATGGAGGAATGGAGTACGCTCCTTTCGGACCCTGGGAATACAGGAGGGCACCTCTCGCTGTATAAACGAGCACTACATATGTACTGGGTGGTGAAACACCTGTTAGCTAAAACCATGGAGCAGGTCCCCGAAGAGATGATGGATATGGTTCAAGGCCCACTAAATTTGAAAAGGGAGATGAACAATCTGCAGTTCATGATCCGGAAACAGGACAGTAGAATGGAGGAAATCCGCAGCATGTTGAAGAAGATAACCACCGCGCAGCACGAGGAGGAAATCAAGCAAGTTTTCATGGTAGATTAACTATTTAGCTCTGTTCTCTTTTGAATTCTCTTCTAGGCATAAGAGAATCAACTTTTGTAAACATGTCTTTTGATCTGTAATAGCTGATAGGTATATAGATATAGTAAGTGAGTAGAGTGTTGTCCTAGTTTTAAACATATTGACGCAACAACTAAGTTGACAAGTTGATAACCTCAGACTCTTGGTGACAAACAGACCTGGTTTCCCTTCGGGGCAAGTTGAGGTCACCAACGATTGTATATTTTTGTGGCTGTATTTAATAGAAAGAACACCGTAGCTTACAAAAAAAATACTTAGGCTAAGCCCCTTTTTGTGGGTTTTTCGGGTAAAATGGAATTTTAAATGGTAAAAATGGATTTTACATGGGGTTTTTACTTTTCCTAGGTAAAAAGGATTTTAACCTTAGGAAAATGGATTTTTATGGAAAATGAATGAATATGAATGTATGAAGGTGGGAAGGGGAAATTAGTAAATATAGGGATGAATGGGAAGTTAATTAATTGATCTTGTAGACCTTCATTTGCTTTGTGTAATTGCCTCATGGACATAAAAACATATGGTAAAACATGATAAATGTACATTTTGCCCAATCAGTCATCATACTTCTACAACCTTTCCCTACTTACCCTTTACTTATCCTATAAATTTTTCTTCACTTAATGGGTGCATTTAAGCTAGCAAACCCTTTTCCTTTCCATTTATTTCACAAAAGCAAGCTATCTAATTCTAACCTTATAACATCCAAGGGCTCATATTAAACTAATGAGCACCTTATTATTCTCTACCTAACTACTGATCTACCAAGATTAAATAGTTTGGCCAGATCTTTATTCTCTAACTATAACATCAAATTTAAAGCATGAAGAAGTCAAGATTAAACAGTTTGACTGCCATGGGTTGTGGCATTTATAAAAGCTGCACACAACCATTATTTTGCAGAAACAATAGTAGTGGCATTTAGACTTGCTCACTTTCAAAGTTTATTTTTTTTCTTTTCTTTCTAACCTAACATTTTCTTTTTGCCTTTGTTTTTTAGGACATCTAACCTAACATTTTCTTTGATATGGACATCATCATCAAGATATTTTTTCAAAAACATTCTATTCACTAATGTTATGTCGATATCCTAACTAAGCATTTTTTCAAAATATTTTTTTATTTTTATTTTTGACTATTTTATTCTACCTTATCAAAACCAAAAAATGCTACAACATTGGCTCCAACTGGGGACTGTTTTCTCTTGTAGAATGTAGAGAACCTGCAGATCCATGTGCCTTCTCCTCGGGCTATGGAGTCCTTGTTGTAAAGCAAATCACACTGAAATCTTGAAAGGTAAAAGAAAACCTGAGTATTTACAATGAAAATTATTTCAACTTCTTAGTACTGAATGTAATGTTTGAGAAACCTTACATTTACTAGATAAGTGGAATATTGCCCCTCAAGATGCTGCAGCACAAAAGTGTTGTTACCCTTCACTTTAGCAATTTCTAAAGGTCGAAAACATAGATTGTTAAATTTTCCATGCTTTCCTTTCTCTTCTCTCATGGCATCCCATCTTAGAACTAGATCACCTTCCTTAAAGTCCCTCTCACTGGCTCTTTTGTCAAACATGACCTTCATCTTATTCTGATACTTATTCAATTTGTATTGAACTTAATCTCTATTTTCATTAAGTTCAATACTCTGATTTATTCTTCTTGAAAAATCATCAGGTTCATCTGTAGAATCCTGCAGGAATTTTAAAACAGGGAAAGCTAAATTGGTAGGAAAAATTACATCTTTCCCATAGACTAACTAAAATGGAGATTTGCCAGTTGATCTCTTTGGAGTGATTATGTTTTCCCATATTGCATAAATCAGATGTGAATCCCAACTCCCATATTGCATAAATCAGATGTGAATCCCAGCTCTTCTTATGATCAACGAGAGTCTTTTTTATTACCTTTACTAGACTTTTGTTTGATGACTCTGCAAGGGCATTACCTTGAGGGTAGTATGGAGTTGAATGATGTAACAGAATGTGATATTTCTAGAAAAAGTCAATCATTCTAACACTAGCAAACATTGTTGCATTATTAGTGACAATTTGAGTTGGGAAACCGAATCTAGATAGGATATTCTCCTCAATAAAATTAATTACTACTGAATCAATAGCATTCCTGACTAGATTTTCTTCCACCCATTTAGTAAAGTAGTCTGTTGCAGTGAGGATCCATCTATGATGATTACTTGAAGTGGGGTGAATCTCTCCAACAAAATCTAATCCCCATTGAGAAAAAGGTGTTGAAACTATTGATGGAGCAAGTGGAAGAGCTGCTAATTTTTGTTTACCAACAAACATTTGACAAGGAACACAACCTCTGACCTTTTCCCCTACTTGTAAGAACAATGTGGGCCAATAAAATCCTACCCTCAGAATCTTGAATGTGATTGCTTTCCAAGTGTAATGTCCCCCTCAAAATCCTATATGAAACTGATCAATGATTCCTTAAGTTTCTGATTCTGTTAAACATAATAACAAAATATTCATTGGATCTTTCCAATATAAATTTGCATTTATAATGCAGTATTTGACTGATTTTAGCTTAAGAGTTTTACACTAGGTTGTGGAGAACGATGCTGGACACTAAAAATGAATCAAGAAATTTACAATATCTTGATACGAGTTTGACAACAAGAATTTTTCATCAATGTGTATAGGACTGATCTGCTCTGAAGGTAGAGGTTTATGTGGATTCTCCCCTTCTAGATGAAAGGAAGGTTCTTATGGATTCTTCCCTTTAGGATGAAGGGAAGGTTCTTGTGGATTCTCCCCTTCTGCAAGGACATAAGGTTCTTGTGTATTGTTCCCTTGTATTTCTAAAACAGAATTGATTCCAAGTACTTTGCAGTTGGATTCAACTAGAAGCTTGGCTAATCCTTGACCTTTTACTAGCTTGGTAGTCTTGATAGTTAGATTGAACTCCAGAATTTGAGTGATCCATCTACCTCTTTTCCCATCAGTGTCTAGTTGGGTTAGGAAAATTTTCACAGCACTATTAGGGACAAAAGCAGTAATAGGTGAATGTAAGACATACATCCTGAATGATTTTAGGGCGTGAATGAGGGCATAGGCTTGCTTCTCATTGATTTCATACTTAAGCTCAACATCTCTCATAACCTTACTGAAAAAGGCTATGGGTTGGTCATGGGAATCTTCATTTTTCTGTAATAGAATAGAAGCAAGGGTTGTTTCAGAGGCAAAAGAGAAAATACTAAATGGCTTAATATAACCAAGGTTGGCTAAAGTGGGAGCTTCAGAGATAGCCTTTTTTATTTGTTCAAATGCATGCCTAGAAGTGGGAGTCCATTTGACTTCATGGTTCCTTCGAAGCAAGTTAGTTATATCCTTTACAATCTTTGCATAATTTGGAATAAACCTCATAAAATTAATCTTGCTTAGAAAAGCTTGAATCTCCTTCTTGTTTCTAGGTAAGGTTAATGTTTCAATGGCAGATACTCGTTTGGGGTCAATTACTACTCCCTCCTTTGAAATTATATGGCCCAAAAATTTTCCTTATTTGACAGTAAAAAAGGACTTCTTAGGGTTCAATGATATTCCAAATTTTCTACACTTGTCAAAAACCTTCATCAAGTGCTTTAGATGTTTCTAATCATATTTAGAAAAAATAGTTATGTCATCAAGATAAATAACTACAAATTTATTTACCTGACCCATAAAGGCTATGTCCATAGCTCTCTAAAATGTTGCTCCAGCATTGGTCAAGCCAAATGACATCCTAGCGTACATGAATGTACCCCAAGGTGTAGTAAAGGTTGTCTTCTCTCTGTCTGCTATATCAAAATTCACCTGATTGTAACCTGAAAAACAATCAAGCATAGAAAGTCTTTGTGCTCCTGAAACCATTTGAAGTAACTGATCCATTTTGGGCAAAGGATAATTATCTTTTAATGACGCCTTGCTCAAATTTCTAAAATCCAAACAGAGTCTTATTTCTCCATTTTTCTTTCTGACATGAACTAGATTTGCAACCCAATTAGAATATCTAAGAGGGAGGATGATCTGAGCATCTTGCATTTTCTTAAATCTCCCTTTCTACGGTTGGTAGAAGGACTAGACTTATCCTTCTAAGTTTCTATTAATAAGGTTTTGCTTCTGGCTTCAAAGGAATCTTATGCTATATTAATGAAGTATCATAGGTCTTTAGATCGGCATAAGTCCAAGAAAAAACATCCTTATAATTTTGCAGTAACTTAAGATATTGAGCTTTGATCTCAGGGTCTAGAGATGCACATATTTTGATATCTTCATCAGTTCCAATGTTAATCTCTTCTACGCCATCTTCTGAAGAAATGGACTGAGGGTTTCAGAGGACATCATTTTGATCAAACAATATTTCTAAAGGAATGAGTCCCTTTGGAATAAAATTATTAGATAATTCAATAATGTCATGATTAGAAATTTGGGTTTTAAAATCTGCAGTATCATTTCCATCTGCATTTTCATTTGTTTTGATTCTATCTTCATCAATATGTAGAAATGAAAAATCATCTATTACTTGCATAAATTATTTCAACTGTTCATTATCTTCAAATATTTGCCAATGTTTCATATTATCTGGGATAGATGGCCTATATTTGACTTGTAACTGATAAAGTATATTAGTATGATCAGGAATATGAAAAGAGCTAGCAAAGACAGCTAAGGCATTTGCATGAATATTCTGATCTTTGGGAATATGAGTCAAATTAAAAGCATCAAAGAAGTTTTCAACTAAAGCCCATACTTCATTTTGATAGGACCTAAGTCTAGGGTGCTTGGTCTAGCAAGCATTTCTTTCTTGCTTAAGATTAAGTTCTGAATTAGTAAAAACACTTAAGTTTTGAACTTTCAAGATTTTGGCTAATTGCAATCCTAAAAGGAAAGCTTCATATTCAGCCACATTATTTGTAACTTCGAAGTCTAATTTACATGATTGGGTTATATTTTATTTTTCAAATGAAATTAAAACTACTCCAGCTCCTGCCCCATCTTTTGTGCAAGAGCCATCAAAGAACAATTTCCAAATATCAGTTTGGTTTGGTTCAGGACTTTCAACTGCCTCTTCAATTTTAGCTTGAGTTTTATGTTGGTTTAAAGTGAGTTGAAAACAACCAAAGCCTTGATCTATTGCATAAATTGGATGGTTCCTTGGTTGGCCAGTCTTACAAACAGCATGTACAAACCTTACCTCTCTATATAATCTTAATTGATCCCCTCCACAAATAGGAATAGTAGTGTATGACATATCCATCTATAGAGTTCCCCCTAATTTGGCACAACAAGACCTAGAAAGGAGCATTCTGAACTTGGGAGGGATATCTGTGACAAGAATGTCAAGTACTACACTTTTCACTAGAATTTGGGCAAGGGTAACCACTAGATTCTTGATCAATCCCAAACAAGGCACCCTTTTAGAATCAAAGGTGTATAGGTCATGGTAGGATTTAGTTATGTCAAGTTTTAAATGGTTCATGATGTAGGAATTTACAGGGTAAGTTCCTCAGACAGAACACCAAAAGGACACCGCTCACAAATAGATCACAGATCAATACACCAGTATTTTGACGTGGTTAAAACCCTCAGAGAGGGAAACAGTCCAGGGCCTGCGCCAACGTGGCTACTACAGGCATTTTATTAATAAAAGAATGAAAATTTACATAAGCTTCTCTCATGCACGGTTAACCTACAAATGACCCTCCATGCGCTTTAAATAGAATTCATGGACCGATCGGGTGTCAAGCCACGGATCAAGTGTCGGAAATACCGAGGAGAGAATGAACCGTCGGATCACTACATATCGTGACCGTCGGATTGTAAGTTACAAAATGTACAACGGTAAAGAAACACACTTTACCTAACTCTATACCTAACTATATACTAGACCAAGTTGAACTTAACTATTTCCTATGTGTCGAAATATCCTAACATCCCCCCTTAAGAACAACTTGGGATAGGATTGAAGGATTTACAAATATGACACAATAGGAGAAGGAAGGAGGCACTAGAGCCTATCCCCCCTTAGTGACAACTTCTGTACTCCAAGCATATATCGAAGTTTAGTGAACTTCGCCTCTGTGAGAGCCTTTGTGAAGATGTCTGCAACTTGATCATCTGTTGAACAATATTGCACTTCAAGAACATGGTCATGAATGAGCTTTCTGATGAAGTGCATGTGTAGTTCAATGTGTTTGCTGCGCTGATGCTGAACTGGATGTTTGCAAAGCTGAATGGCACTTTGATTATCACACCAAACTGTAGTCGGATGCTGCTGCTCAAAGCCAAATTCTGATAGGATCTGATGAAGCCACAAGGCTTCCTTACTA
>APFE031716428.1:0-12228 GCA_000404065.3 Pinus taeda
AGGTGGTGTTATAATAAAGCATTTATGTATTTGAAAGGGACATAGTTCTAAATGCATATTTGGTTAAAATCCAAGGTGTAAGTTTGTTGAGTGATTGTTGTATTTGTAATGATTATATAGATTTATTTATTGATAAAATGTAAAGGAGTTACGTGTTATAATAAAACATATGGCTTAAAGGTTATTGTCAATAAAATGGCCCAATATCTTTGTCCATGAGGTGGTGTTATAATAAAGCATTTATGTATTTGAAAGGGACATAGTTCTAAATGCATATTTGGTTAAAATCCAAGGTGTAATTTCCAAGTTTGTTGGGTGGTTGTTATATTTATAATTATTATATGGATTTCTTTATTCATAAAATATGAATGAGTTAAAAAAAAAAATTTAAATAAGTTAAAGGAAATTTTATTTTTGTTTAATTATTGGTTAAAAAAGAGAGACCAAGATATATGATTGGTGCTCCTCACACTCAAAGCTTAAATTTATGGTTAACTCATTGCATGAGAGCTTCTTAGTTTAAACAACCAATATAAACTCAAAATTAAGTAAAGTAGAAATATTACTTGAAATATGTTACTTATGTAATGAAGTAAAAAAATGGAGACGAAGTCGAAGTTGAAGTCAGATAAAGTCATAGTAAAGGTAAATTGATATCAAATCATGATAGTGGTGTGTCAATTAAGTTTACAAATTCAAGGTCATAGGCTGCCTTTTTGGACTTTTGCACAACCCAACAAGCAACATATTTTTATGCATGTAACTTCAAGAAAATGAAGAAGATTGAGAATGAATAAAGAAGACGATGCAAACTTCATAGTAGAAGAAGTTGATAGAGGAAAGTACAAGAAATATGAACAAAGGAATATACAAGAAGAAGAAAGGAGTGAAAAACAAGAGAAAGATCAAGACAAAAGATGTAGAAGGAGGACTATTAGACATGAAACGAGAAGAAAATGACATTGAAAAGAAAAGATACAAGGAAAAATAAAAATGAAGCAACAAAGGGAATGGAACAAGAAAATGATGAATGATGAATCAATAAACAAGGAAATGATAAATATTAGTGTGTTCAAAATTTGATATACAAAAGTAGTGAATCCATGAAAATTTACATCCTTAAGTTTAATGGTCCTCAAATAATGTTTTCCTTCGGAATAAAATGGCCTTGGTACAATATTTTTAAAAAGGTTAGATTAGCTTAAAATGAAAAATTGAAATTGTATATGCGTAGGTCAAATGTTGATATAAACCTTAATAAATAAAGTACCACCAATAAATAAAGTACCACCAATAGGGACCATTTTCCATGATAGATGAAATTTCGTGGAAAGCTAAAAAGCACTTGATGAAATGTATGGTTCTTGGTAAGGAAAAACCACTTGTTAATGTGATGGTTGAGGGTAATCAACAAAAACCAAGATGATGTAATGGTTGAGGGTAGATTAGACGAACCTAGAGTGTGGTTATGTGCACGACAGAGAAAATATAGAATGATGATGGATGATGATGTATGGGGAGTAAAAGGTATAGATGTGAAAAGTTTTAAATTATTATTGCTAAACCTTGTACGAAAAAAGGTTTCCTAGAGAATTGACAGATACAATGGTTAGTGACCCATGTATTCCAGTGAATGGTATATTTTATATATTTACTTCAACAAACACATTGTTAATATTTTGTAGGTATAAGATGAAAATTAAAGAAGAACAAAGATAAAAGACCAAAAAAGGAAGAGTGCGAAAGATAGAAGATGAATACAAAAAGAACTAAAGGTAAAATTCATAGAAGATGAAAATGGGATCCCAAATTAAAATACAACTAAAGACAAAGGATGAAAATTACATACTTGAAATCACAAGTACTCATTGAGGGGGAGTAGGAATAATTAACTCTTGCTTTTGAATCATGAATAATTTATATATTATATGATGTATTTGTAATAATGTAGACCAAGCATAGAATTATAGAAAAATAATCAACGATTAGAATAAAATAGAGAAAATTAGGGATGAAAATCACTTAAGAGATTCATAGAATGATTATTTTTGATATAGTTATGCATTTAAATGAATTAAAAAAACTATGACATAGCTACTATGGTCACACAAAGTTATAAAGAGACCAATTGTACAATAGAAATACACATGGAAATGGTTTAATTTAATAGAAATTTTCCCTTCAAGGGTTTATTTTAGTGTAAACCCCTACATCCATTACTTGATGTCTATGTGTACATATTTGTTTATAGTTATTAAAACTTAGACAGAAAAAACACCCTCAAAAAATTACAATTTTGAAATTAATTGTAATTTATGAAGGACAACAAACATGATGATTTTTTAAATATTTTTTAACGAACCATCAATCTCGCTTCAAACTCCTAGATGCTCAATGAACATTATACCTTTCATATTATGAGAATGGATGTGTATCATGAAAAATGTTCATGATTCATTGCTCATTGCTCTTCCTTTAGCACTTAAATACTAAAGCCAAATTTATTCTTTTTGGATCTAATTTATTCCTTGATATCGTCTAATCTTCCACATTATAAAATCCATCACCCAACTCATGCCCATAAAATATTATCATAGCAATGGCATACCCAAAATTTTAAGTGTCACTTCATATAAGCTTCCCGCCTTATCTTTTTGAATCCCAATGTACTTTTTTATGCTTGTTAATATGATAATTGGCCTTAAATTCAATGCTCATAATTATTGTGTTTCGATCCTACACTCACCATATTGTTGTTTCCCTTTTTTATCTTTTCCTCCATTCTTGGCCTCACAAAAAACCAAAATAATCAGTCATGGGAAATGCTTGTGACTTATAATGGCATTGAACATTAGCAAAATTCACTATAAATGTGAGGTAAAATGACAATTTTGAAGAGAAAACAATGTACATACCCATCCCCTTAAATCCTAACTAAGGATAAAAGGTATTTTGACACAACCTCGTAGGTCATCATAAGGAAGTGGGGTTGTAAAATTTATACTTACTTCAACCACCTAAAAACTCATTTCCCATAACATTATCATCTTTTGGTGATCCAGATCTTTCCAACAATATAAATTTCATCTCAATATAAGCTTCAGACACAAAGTTATGCCCATTTTAAAATATACCCTTTAAATGCCATGTCAACTTCCATACCATGCCATGTGGTAGAAATGAAACAGTCCTTGCCTATGTTTCACCACCTCATAAGGCCATGTCTTCAATTTTACCACATTATATACCACCTTCACACCATTGTGTACTCGAATCCACATTATTCCATGATGAAAACTTGACTAAACTAACGGGGGGTGAATTAGTTTAGTCCATTCATAGACATTAAAAGTATTTTCTTTAAACTCATTAATTAAAACATTAAATAAGCATCTTAACACATAATGACTAATAGTTTGAAATGTGAACAACAAGTAATAAGCAAACCAAAACATCACATCATCACATATTGACACCAGATATAAGTGGAAACCCATAAAGGAAGAGAACCACAATTTTGTTATTGTTGTGATGCAAAGGAGAGCTCCTACTCCCTTATTACATTTGATTTTTTTGTAGGCTCCAACGTACAAGAGGTTTCTACCTCAATTTTCTTCAAGCTGCAACATGCAAGGAATCTCTAACTCCCATACTTTTTTTTTAAGGTACAACCCACATGAGGATCCTACCTCAATAGGCTCCACCTAATGTTTATCAAGCCACTACTTGAAGGGAGACTATAATCCCCTAATGGAAATAAGAAACAACATTGTGTTGGTTTATCTAGTCCATAATTTTCCATATCTTCATCTTCATCTCTGCCTCTTCTTCCATTCAAATCTGATTCACATAAGCTTCATGCGTGCTATGTAACTAATGCATAACACCTAAATCAATTCTCACATGTTCTCCAAATATCTAACCCGCCCTTGCCTTCTAAACTTGCATCTTTTATAAATATAGTTTTCTAGTTGTTTGTATCCAACATAAGAATATGAAGAGAACAAGCTTGACTCCTTTCCTTCCACTCATTGATTTCCAAACTCTTCATATTTTGAATATTAGAACACAAAAAATAAATGCTCCACCCAATATTATTTTCTTCCACATAATGATCAAATTGATCAACATAATGCCACCATCATGTAACATTATAAGAAAAGTATATAACTATATAATTGAGCATTCATTCCTCATGATCAATAACAACATTAATGCATCACAAGAGTCTTTACAACGTCTTTTACTTTTTCTTAGACTTGCATCACAACATCGTCATGTCATTGCCTCAACAGTATTGCCTTTACTGTCATGGATTCTTGCCTTGCCTTTGCTGCCATGGAGTCTTGCCTTGCATCACAAAAAATTTCTCCAACAAACCATTCTTCAAATTAGCCTTATACACAACACTTGCGAGAATCGATTTTCTACCAAGCCATCAAGGTATTTTTTGCTCCTTTGTTCTGTTTTCATCAAACATATGAAGAATAGCTCACTTCTTTGAAACCATAAGAACATATGCAACATCTAGCATACCTATCTTATCCTTTTCATACCTTGTTGCTCCTATAATACAAAATCCCTTCAATACAATGTATACACAATGACATATCTATGCTTTGTTATTGTTGCTCCTTTGTTGTTCTTCTTGCTTCTCAATGAAATATCTTTGTTTTTTTCTCGTTGCTCCTTTGTTGCTCTCTTTTGTTACGCTTCTCGTGTTCCTTACTGCTACTCCTTTTCCTTGTCTTATCACTGTTGTTCCTTAGCTTCATTTTCTTCTCCCGTTGCTCCTTTGTCTTATTACTCCTCCTTTTCCTTTGTTGTTGATGCTGCTTTACTACTCCAGTTGCTCATGTTCCTTGTTGATTCTCCTTTTCCTTTGTTGTTCTTTGCAACATACCTTGATGCTCATATGCCTTTGTTGGTCTTGTGCTGTTCCTTTTCCATCAATGACAATAATTCCACCAATATACCCCTTTGGAATTGATGGCAACACAATGATCCTCCCTATGCACATTTAACCTGCCCGTTTGACATCAATGGCAAGGGGTTTTCTTCAAAACCTTCCTATTTTTCTTGCACCTTTTTGGATATTTTATAACATTAAACTTCTTACATACAACACATTCTAAAAAGGCTAGATTCAATCATCAATTTCAGTAGAAACAATTTTGCAAATGATAGAAGACTCTCTCTCAGCATCACAGAGAGAAAGATAAAAAACAAGGAAGAAGGAGGAAACTCTCTGTAGATTCCATCCCTACATGGAGAGAAGCAACTATACAATTTTCACAATATTTTCCCATGGAATTTTTTATTAAGGGGTTTGATCATTTTTATCCAAATTTCTGAGCCAACAAAACGAATTTTGTAGGAAAACCTGGTCAAAACCCCATCATTGTAATTGTCCAAAAGGAAAAAGAGAGAAAGGGTGAAGCCATTTATCTTCCATGTGATATATTAATTTTGCACAATATTAATTTTGGCACTATAATACAAACATTTCTCAATATTAATGTTGCATGTATCACCATATCAACATATTAAGGTTGTATCAAGTTATTATTAATAAAAAACACATTGTATTAGATCCAGTCCAATGAGTGCATCATAATGGCTTCATTTACAAGGTGTCAAGTTGTCCCTAAAGAAGGCCAATCATTAGATTTGATGCATTTGCTAAGAAAATGATATACTGCCATGTTTATCTGACCATGACCATGGTGATCTCGAATGGTGATGAAGCGATGGAGCCTCATGTTCATGACTTCCTTGACATGCTCCTCCCTGACAACAATACTATGGATAATATAGGGTTGGAAGCTTAATATTTCATGAACTAATTTCTTGAACCCTCCATAGCTTACTACTAGGTTTTTCCTTCCTTCATTAGTTTTGATAAAAACCATACTAAGGTCACATTCTTATCAGGGTTTCTAGGCATTTAAATTTGAACCAAAAAGTATGACCTCAAAAAAATATGCAGAAATTTAAACTGAAGGTTACACATGAATAACCCTAGGTGTATAATTTATAGTCATTACCTGTCCATACTTCCCTTCTAGATTCTCGTCATAATCTAATTCATAATCTTCTCTTGCATTAAGAGTAATAATCTAACATATCATCAAGAAGTATCTAAAGCCAGCAAAGCAGCTCCACCAAATAGGCTCACCATTGTAGTAGGAAAATTTGTGACTAAATTATGTGGTGTAGGTTCATTGCAGACCTTCTCTTATGGTAGCCTACATCAGAAGGCCTTCTACAAGAAAGAATAGCCAAAAAAATAACAAAATTCATTACAAGAGCAGGACCTCTTTTAAGAGCATACACATGAATTGCCTTGCCTTTGCAATGATAAAATATTGATGCAACACCAAAACAAACGATAATAGTAATAAGAATATGATAAAAAGGTTTCTAAAGGCAATAGTGTGATCATGTGGGTATTTGCAGTTGACGAAGTCTTTTCCTTGGATAAGGGTTCCACCTCATGGCTTCTTGTTCTCCACTATGACCCCCAAGACAAGAGCCAAAAATCTACATGATCTCACAAGAATCCTAATGTACCCAACATTAGATAGAGCCATTACGCTTAAAATCCCGATACAAAAATCTGAAATAGTACCTCTCCTAGTGCATATATAACGCCCATACATCATTTACTTTCACAATTCTTATGCCTTGTTCCACCTATCAACTTCCTATCAAACCCACCAAAATCACATAACCCACGACCTTCTTATTATATGGTTATCCTTCCATAATATATATCAATGCATAATATATCATGAACATATTGTTAAAATGCAATGTTTGTATTAATAAAACACCCACCGGTTAGCTCTATGAAAGATAGTCTGAACCACGATAGTTTGGCTCTATAGAACGCTCTACATTATCAATGTGAATCACACATTATATAGCTTATATAGTTTTAGGGTTGTTAGAACCATACCCTTGAAAATAGCAACTACTTCCTATCCTGAGGTCTTGTGAAGCAATTCACGCTATTCTAAGATTCTCCATTATCTTCAACACTACCCCTTAATGGAGAAAGGGTTCACAAATATGCCTAACATCTCCCTAAACATTTAAAACTTAATTTTTCTAAGAGGCTTAGTGAAAATGTCTACAATATTATCACATGTTTTACAATATACAAGATGGATTTCTTTTTATTGTACTTTATCCTTGACAAAGTGGAATCGTGTATCAATGTGTTTAGTGTTCTTGTGAAACACTGGATTATTAGCAAGTTTGATTGAACTCTGGTTGTCACATCTGATTGTTCTTGCATATTTATATTCTTCCCTGACATCCTGGAGAAGTCTCTGCAACCAAATTGCCTCACATGTTGTTGCATACATAGCTTGATACTCTGCTTCCACTGAAGACAAGGAAACTGTGTTCTATTTCTTGCTACTCCATGTAATCACCCCAGATCCAATGTTGAATGCATAGCTTGTTATGGATCTGTGGTTGTCTACATTTCCAACCTAATCGGAATCTGTAAATCCTGTCAATCTAACATTAGAGGAACCAGTATAAATAATACCATAGTCTATAGTTCCTTGTAGACACCTTAAAACACATTTTGCTACATTCCAATGACTCTCAAGTGGTTTGGACATATATTGACTTAGCACACTGACTGCATAAGCCAAATCTGGTCTAGTATTGGTCAGGTAGATTAAGCTCCCAACCAGCTGTCTATAAAGTGTCAAATATGCCTCTTTAGAGCCATCCTCACTCTGAATTTTAATGTTATGCTGTAGTGGTACTACTGTGACCTTACACTGATCCATCTTGAATCTTTCGAGTAGACCTTTGACATAATTACCCTGGTATAGAAAAGTTTGTCTTGAATCTCTCCAGATCTCAAGACCCAAACAATATCTTAATTCACCAAGGTCTTTCATTTCGAACACTTGTGACATTTTTTGCTTGATTTATTTGATTAGATAAATAGCGTCACATGTAATAATTAAATCATCTGCATAGAAAGAAATCAACTCTATGCGCCCCTTTTCATCTTTCATGGTATACAGATTAGGGTCATTTTTACTTCTGTTGTAGCCAAGTTGCAAGAAAAATGAATCAATCTTTTCATACCAAGATCTGGGTGCTTGCTTTAGTCCATATAGAGCTTTCTTTAATCTATAGACTAAATGTTCTTTCCCTTTCTGGAAAAACCTCTCACGCTTCTCTAAATAAACTTCCTCTTTCAATTCCCCATTTAAAAACGCATATTTTACATCTAGTTGGTGAATCATCCAATGTTTCTTAGTAGCCAATGAAATCAACATTCTGATAGTATTTAGTTTAGCTACGAGGTAAAGGTTTCTTCATAGTCAATGCCTTCTTTTTGTGAATACCCATTTGCTACCAATCTAGATTTTAATTTATCTATGGTTCCATCTACATTAATCTTGGGTTTACACAACCATTTACAGCCTATGGTTTTTTTCCCTTTAGGAAGTTCAACCAAGTCCCAAGTGTTGTCCTTGATTATAGATTCATATTCCTGTTCCATAGCTATTTTCCATTTGCTACATTCATTTCCTTCCTTGTAACTAGAAGGTTCAACAAAATTCATCATACTAGTTATAAAAGCATTTTCCCTGTATCTAGCAGGAAATTGAGTCTGTCTACCTGATCTTCTGAGTGTTGGTGTAGCTTCTAACCCATTCTAAGTTCCCTTTGCTGGACTTGGCTTGATTGTTGCATATGAATTCTCTTCCTCTGCCTTTGTCTGCTGATCCTAGTTGTTTCCTGTTTCTTCGCTTTCTTCCACCAAGAACGAAATATCCCATTCCTCATTGCGCTTATGAGATTCTTCATGAACTTGCTCATGGAATATGACATCTATACTAACAAAAATCTTGTGATTAGAGGGATTAAATAATCTATAAGCTTTATATTGTGAACAATACCCTACAAAGGTACATTTGATGGCTTTTGAATCTACTTTTATTCTATCTTCCTTTGGAATGTGGGCAAATGCTTTTGACCCAAGCACTCTTAAATGTTTTATTACAAACTTAAATCCATATAATGCTTCATAAGGAGTTTTAAACTCAAGACTCTTCGTAGGACTCCTATTTTTCAAATAAAATGCAGTATTCAATGCTTTAGCCCAAAAACAATTCGAAAGATCCTTACCTTTCAACATGCTCCTAGCACATTCCACCAATGTTCTGTTGTTTCTTTCTGTTACTCCGTTCTGCTGAGGAGTATGGGGTACTGTGAATTGATGTAATATCCCATGCTTTTTACAATACTTGATAAATTCATGCTTCCTATATTCTCCCCCTTGATTAGAGCGAAGAATTTTTATATGCCTCCCTGTTTTCTTTTCAATCATGTTTCTAAACTACTTAAAGTATTCAAATGTGTGACTTTTCTTACTCCAAAAAAAAACCCAAAAAAACTTTGTGTAGTCATCAAAAGACAATAAAAAATACAATGAACCTCCTAATGACTTTGTTTGCATGGGTCCACAAATATTTGTGTGCACTAATTCAAGTATGCCTCTCTATTTCCTTTCTACTCGAACATGGAATTCATCTCTATGCATCTTTCCTAATGTATAGGCATCACAATCATTATGCACTTGTTTAATATAGGAAGATCTCTTACCATTTCCTTTTTATGAAGTAACAACAAATCATTGTAGTTGATATGACCAAATATCTGATGCCACAACTCTTCTATATTTAAATTCACTGCTGTCAAAGCTCAAACTAGTTCTGGTCTCACATCCAATTTGTACAGACTTCCTGTTCGAATTCCTGAAGCAATAGTCTTCATGCCATCCAACAGATCTTTAATATAATAGTTAGATTTTAAAAATTCAACTTTGAGATATTGATCTATAATGATATAGAAATCAAATTATTTGTCATAGCGGGCACATACATGACATTATAAATATGTCTTACAATACCATTAGGTAAAATAGAAGAGATTTTCCCACACCCTTTGATCTGATGACTTCTGTCATCACCAAGGTAGATTTGTGCTCCGTTGTTGATTTATTTAAAATCTTTGAACCATTGCATGTTTCCCATCATATGTGTGGATGCTCTTGAATCTACATACCAGATGTCTGCATCAACACTCTCATTGAATTCTGCCATGAACAATCTAAAGTTCTGCACATGATTGTCATTTACGAGATGACTTGTATGTCTTTTCTTATTTTGTTGTTGTTCATGATATTTCTTCTTCCTGCACTCCTTAGCTATATTACCAACTTTTCCACAATAAAAACATTTAATTTCAGAGTTGTTTCTATTCAAATGCATACCTTAAGTTTGATTTGGTCTTTTTTGCGAGTTTCCTTCATTTTACTGTTGAAGATTTCCTTTTCCTTTGAAGAAGTTCTCCTTTGCCATCAACGCAAGATCTGCACTCTGGGGCTTTAGAGCCAGTCTTCTTTCTTCTTCTTGCATTAATATTCCTGTAATTTCTTCAAACTTTGGGATCTTTTCCCTCACATTTATCCCTGCGATAAACATTTGGTAATCATCGGTCACACCAGTCATGTTAATTGATCTGATATTCACCCTATGAGTGACATCAATTAAAGATTTATTGAACAAAAGGTATTACAGACTCATGTGATGGTGTGTGTTCTATGTTATCTAAGCAACGGATTGATCAGATTTCGAATACACAGAAATTTCAAATGTAAAGACAACAGAAAATACAGTAAGCAACCACAAAGGCACAAGAAATTTTAATAAGGAGTTCACCCTATTCTCTAGGGCTACATCTCTGGTCCAGCTTTCAGTGGTGGCCTTGTTTTTATTGTGTCTTTAGACAGAGAATTACAAATCAGGGACTCAATGTGAGTTCTCCTGAAGCAGGTTTTGCTTGGCAGAGTGGTTCTTGGATTCCCCAAGCCACTGGAGTACTCAGTCTCTTCTTCCCACCAGCTCTATGACCTTCTAGCCTACAATGGTAAGAGCCCAACATGGTGCTCAACTCGAACAGATCCCTCTATGGGATGGCTTGAATCTCTCAAGCTCGATGGTGCTCGATGCTGCCACTGCATCAGCTCGACCCTCTATCTCATCTTGCTTTTCTCTTGCTTTACTATCTTCTTCTTTGTGTATCCCGTCCTCCTCTCAGGATTCTGGTCTTTTTTTCCCTCGTCTCTCGGAGTTCATTATGACTTGATTATGTATTCTGTCTCTATTCATGGCTTTTAGCCATTCATTTCCATGCCTGATCGGTTCTTCTTCTGCCTCTGTCGATTCACCTTCTACAGCTGCGCTTGGAGTCCCTTGTTCGGCATCAGCATGAACGCTCAGGGAGCGGCCACATGTCCTCACCTGAATAGCGCTAGCCTGCTCGTTGGTTTGTTTCTTCAGTTACGTCATGGATGTGTTCTTCCTCCATCGTGGCAGTCAAATGGATTCCAAATCCCTTTAGAACGTGGCTTAATTCCCTATTGATTCAGCTTCCTCCATTGAGCACAATCTCAGCCATCCGATTTGGGCTCCTCCAGATCCAATGTCATACGCACATCCCGCGCGGTTGACTTGCTCAATCGATAGCGTGCAATCAACAATGGTTTTCTCTCACCTCCGCTGCCACGTGTTGATCGTTGAGTGGGATTGCTCCGCTTTCTCCAAAACCATTTATAGTTTGAGGGTGCCCCGATTAATACCATCGGTTTTCCAGAGCGCGGGTCCCGCCTTCGTACGTTAGCACTTTTCATTTCTCCACCCGTGGTTCTCCGGCTCCCAACGCGACCGAGTGCTTAAGGCTCCTCCATTTTATCCTTGTTTGCCCAGCGATGTGCGATTAGCACTAGGCGCTAACCACGCGTCGAAAATCACCTCCTTTTCTTGATCCAGGGCTCCTAGGGGCTACTTTGACCTCCTGCACAGTCTCCATGGGCCTCGGTTAGTGCGCTTTGACCGAGGCCCTCGTTGTTCCACGCTGGCTGCCATTACGACTGGTTCAGGGTGTTTTTGATGCTGTTTTGGATTCTTTAAAGATTTGTTTCATCTCGATATAGTCATGGTTCTTTGACAGTCTTTTATGGATCCAATTTGGATCACGACCTTCCCACTGAAAGAGCTTTTGGACCATCAAAATTTGGTTTTCTTCAAGCATCGACTAATTGAGGGTATTGGTTTTTCACTTTTCCAATATCAATCCACTTCGCACTGCTTGGCTTTGAACCTTTGAGCCCAATCCTGAGGTATT
>APFE031716435.1:0-16086 GCA_000404065.3 Pinus taeda
GGATTGATGTGTTCTCTTGTGAGGCCTGGATTGATGTGTTCTCCATGGCGGCCTAGATTGATGTGTTCTCCATGGCGATTTTAGCAGGATTGATGTGTTCTCTTGTGAGGACAGGATTGATTAGTTCCCTTGTCGAGCCATCCTACGCATGTAGTCTGGGACTCATGGGAAGTACCTCTCATCTGATCAATGAGCAGGGAAATGAAGTTAGGGACCATAGTAGTACTGATGGACGCATCGTTGTATCTACCATACTCCCTATGCTAGGATGACCTCCATTGATGTGGGATCAATGATACTAGTCTAGGACCAGTGGTAGGAGTTGTACCTTACTATGACAGTGACTTTGGGTCAGTTGAGACTGGTCTGGGAACAGTGGTACATACTCCGAGACTGACTTCGTGTTAATGCAGTACTGTTCCGGGACCAATGAGAGTGGTACATACTATGACGCTGACTTCGGGTTGGTTGAGACTGGTTTGGAACTAGTGGTACACTCTCTGAGACTGCGATACTGGTCTGGGACCAGTCGTAGGAGTGGTACTTACTATGAAGCTGACTTTGGGTCAGTTGAGACTTGTCTAGGACCAGTAGTACGCACTCTCAGACTGACTTTAATTCAGTGGAGGATGATACTGGGCTGGGACCAGTGGAGTTGTACTCACTATGACGCCGACTTTGGGTTGGTTGAGACTGGTATTGGACTAGTGGTACATACTCTGAGATTGACTTTTGAGTCAGTATGATACATCCTCGATCAATTCTTCTTCTTCACAATTCGGACAAAAGCATAGCAGAATAGAATAATGCAAGAGCAGAGCAGAACAGAGCAGAACAATACTAATCAATACAGGGGAAAACAATACAAAACAGAACAGGTAGAATAGATCAGAGCAGGGCAAGGGTCAGGCTGTATAAGGGCAGTGCATTTGATGGATGAATAGTAACGACCGATAGACAGATTGCAGATGAAGTTCTCCCTAGTTGAGAGGGAGTGTTAAAATTGGAAACCAAGGCAAAACTTCATGTGGGTCATATTATTCATGCGATAATATTTTATTAGAATTCCCCCTCATTGCGAGGTTGGTAGAATTGATATAAAAGAAATCATACCGAATTCCCGAATAAGTAAATCCATGGAGATATGAAATTTATTTGATTAGGATTTATCAAGCCGACCTATCAACTGCCATGGAGCTCAGAAACCCAACAGTCGCATCTATTCAAACACCAACGTTGTGTATAAATATAGGAGGAATTTTCCTCATTTGGACTCACTCATCTCATCACATCTCTCTCTCTCTCTCTACTCTGTAGAAAAGAGTCTCTTCTCTACTGCGCAAAAATGGGTCTCTCTCTCACACATGTGAAGCCGAAAGTTGCTGAAACTAAAGCTGCAACTGTAAAAGTAAATATTGACCCGCGTGGACTAGAAGATCTCCTCATCTAAATTGCATTGTATATTCATCTGAACCTCCTCTGAAAGCCTCAACTTTTGGTGGCAAAATCAAGTCAATCCGATGGACGGTTTGCAAGATATCCACTGCCCTAGTTTGAAGCCGGAAGTTGCCGAAACTGAAGCTGCAATTGCAGAAGTAAAGATTGACCTGCGTGGACTAGAAGATCTCCTCATCTAAACTACGTTGTAGGTTCATCTGAACCTCCTCTGGAAGCCCCAACTTTTGGTGGTGGAATCAAGCCGATCCGATGGTTGGTTTGTGAGATATCGTCTGCCTTAGTTTGATGATGAAGCCTCTAATGCTGATACTGCTGATCTAGGGTTTGCTACTGCTGATATAAATCAGATTTATTGTAATGTTTCTCTCTGCTGAATTATTGAAGATAAAAGAAGATTTGATCAAAGGGTTTCCCCACACATTGTGGGGTTTGTCCCTGGCTAGCCGCCACATCTTGTGTCTCTTGTCTTGGCTTGTTTTCCGTTGATCGTTTAATGTTCTATCTGCACTTTACTTTATGTATATGTGATTGCTAATCTGTGGGATATAATAAGAAAAATAAGTAAATTTTTATAAGCATAGAACATACCATAATTTAACAATATGGAACCGCATATATCCACCAATGCCTCAACCGATATTCTACTTCCCAAATCGTTATATTGGTTGGCTACATCAAACATCATATAGTCATTATCTTAATTTACAATGGTAGAATCCATAAATTCATACATCAATGTGTAACCCAGGAGGTACATCGACATAGCGATGTTGTGAACAACCTATTGATCATGATTAATGGAGGTTCCATTAAATGCAGTGGTCATTATGAAAATATGCATTTTCAAATGGGCGAGATTATACTTTGAAAATCAACAATTTTTTATTGAAATGGGTGGTTGTTATATAGTCTCAGGTGTTGAATAGTTATGGACATTAGTTCCCATCATCATGGATTTCTATAGACATCATCAACTCCAATTATATATAAAAGATTTTTAAAAAGGGGATTTAGACATTATGGTTCAATTCAATGCCATCAAGCCTTTGAGACGCCTTCTCAACCCATCCATATTGACATTTAAAGTCTTTCCAAACATTAATCTAGGTTTGA
Organism: Pinus taeda; assembly: GCA_000404065.3. NCBI lineage: Eukaryota > Viridiplantae > Streptophyta > Pinopsida > Pinales > Pinaceae > Pinus > Pinus taeda. Next base: position 2,572 of record APFE031716435.1, read on the forward strand.
AACTCCCCAAAGCCTACTACCCTCCCCCGGTGAGCATGATCATTTTATTATGCTCATACTAGGTAGTTGTCCACCTAATGTATTCTCATATCACCATCCTTTTCCTATAAAAATGAGATCATAGAGATAGCTCATAAATTTCTAACCATTGGTGTCATCTACCCCAGTACTATCCTTTATTTGTCACTAGTAATCATGGTCCCCAACATGGAAAATTTTAGGGGCTAATATTCACGGTCCTCAACATGGAAAATTTTAGGGGCTAATATTCACAGGTGGGCTAAATTTCCATGTTTTTTTTGAAAAAAAAATATTTTCCAATTACCATTTTTTGCAAAAATGATTTGTCAAAAATTTGTCTTATAAAATTATTTTACCTTAAAAATCACCAAAATTTTATGTAGACTAATATAAAATCATTAGAAATATAAATATTTTTACAAAAATATTGTCAAACATTTAACAATTTGCATATTAAGGACTAGTGAGATTCGTCAAATTTTGGTTTGCGTGAATGTTTTCTTCTTGTAATCAAGATATCATAGTTGACAACTAGCATGCTTTGACATAAATGCATACATAATTTACAGATGAAACATTCTTCTTGAGAAATTCTTTCTTAATGTTATAAGTTGATTATTTTGTGTAATTCTTTCTTTTTGTTAACAGAGGAATCGGCAACTGGAGCAGCCTCGCAACTCGCGTTACACGGGGTCGATTATGACCGCTACCACTATAACCCCTAGGAAACTGTGCCCACCCCTCTCAACAACTTCGGGTTAGTCCGGGAGAATTGAACTCGTGACCTTCAGTATGGAGCCTGCCTTTCTAACGAACTTCACTGCATTGTGATTACCAACTCGCCTACCCCCGTGGGGCTAATTCTTTTCATAATGTTATAAGTTGGTTTATTATTTTGAGAAAGTAGAAGGAAATGACAAGGGAATTGACATCAAGATGAGAATTAAAGTTTTAATAAGTATTTTGATGTGATAATAATTTGTACGATGAGACTTAAATGTTTTTGGTTTTTTAAGGGCTTAAATCTTTAATTTAAAATTATGAAAATAGTAACTTTTTGTTTACTTAGCATCTATGAGTGTTTGTATTTATCTTTAAATAGTGGGAAACCTAGCATAATACAATTGTCAAACAAGCAAAGGTGACAGCCATCACTAGCTATTATCAGCAAATGTAGGTTTTCTCATCACTGTTTTATATATATATATGTGTGTGTGTGTGTGTGTGTGTGTGTGTGTTGAAAATCTAATATTTAAAGGTATTTGACAAAAGTAAAGATGTATTTCTTATACATCACTGATAAGTTATTCCAAGTGGTGTAATTTTCTTTAATAATTATTTTCAATGTGTATTGTGTTTTACGTATTATGCTTGAAAGATAAAATAATAATTATACTCTAATAATTATATAATTAAATAAATTAAACCAAATATTAAATCACTAGCATGTAAATGAATGGTCACAACAAAACTAGTGTAAACATATTTGCTCCTTGTTCATCAATATTGCTCCCCTTAGATGATTGGGTTAAAACCAAACCTTCAAAGATTCAATGTTTAAGTTTCTTCATCGTACCCGAGGTATCTCATTTTTTGAATGACAAAACATAATCAAATAGTGATAGAAATTATTAAGTTAAAACCAAGTGTTCAAAGAGTTCACTATCATCTTCAAATTTGTTGAGAATTTATTATAAATTTTTGGGGTGGGTTTTTGTTTGTTTGATAAAATGATAATAAGCAATAAAGTAATAAAGTATTTGACTAATATCCACATACATATTTATATTGTTGGAGATGTTTGAATTCTCTTTTATGGAAGGAAACTAATTTTAGGAGGTGAAACACTTTCTCTCACACACTTTTCTAAGCATGCTTCATTTAAAGTATCTTATTAATATTCACATAACAATTTGGATTGTTAGAGATGTGTGTATTCCCTTTTATTGAAGGAAACCAACTTTAGGAGGTCAAAAACATTCCCTCACACACACCACAATGGCCTCACTCAACCTCTAACATATCACGTGTGATTGTGGCATACTAAAAATTACCCCTAATTTGACTACATATTGGAAAATGCCTCTAAAAATCACATTATTTAACCCCCTACTAATACCAACCCATTACAAATTCCCAATTTAAAAAACTCCTAGTTTTACTAGATATTGTAGGTATCCATTTTTTCATTAACATTTTTCTACCCCTTTATATTTTTTCATTAACCTTGAGCTTCATTTTTTATATTAGCCAATATAAAAACCCTTTACCCTTTGATATATGGTCAATATATTATGTCATTTTTTCCTCAATATATATCCTCCAATATGAATGCATGTGGTATGCTATTGCTCCCCTAGTAAAGCACCCATACGACACACATACATAATGACTATTGAGATTTAAATCTAAATTGTTTCCATGGTGAAGTCCTATCCCAACCACAATGTATATGTGAATTGATAAAAATTAAAACCAATTAAACTCTAAAAAAATCAAACATATCTTAAAATTGAACACTCTTAAAGTTGAAAAATCAACATTTTAATTAACTTTTTTTATTTTTCAACATTTTAATTAATTTTTTTAATAAAAAATACATTTAATATATCATTTTAATTGAAATATAGCTTTTTTTGGGGCAATTTTTCATTATAGAAAAGTTCGATAAAACTATACCTTTCCACATAGAATTATTTTTTCCACTTTCAAATCTCATCACACTTGCAAATGCTGTAAATCTACAATACACTCTACAAATTTGAAAATATAGAAGATTTGCAAGTTGCGTCAAGAACCATAGTTTGTATTCCATTTCATATTAAACAAGCGGGGCTGCGGGGCAGCTAGTCCCTGCCCCAGCCCGCAGCAGCGTAAGAGCCACCTCCTTCCCCTGCAGCTTGGGATTTATAGCAATTTGTGATAGCAGATGCCCATGCGAAACGGAAGGAAAATCCATGAGCTCAGTCAAGATGGAGATGGACTGGGGGGCAGTGGGCTCCTATGGTCTACTGTTAATAACTGCTCAACTTTGACTGATTTGAATATCGATTACTAGATGAGAAAAACAATTGTCATATTATAATCACATGAAAAGAATGATTGTGTCTTGTTGTATTGCATGGAATTAAATAAACAAGGGTTATTCGTTCAACGTAGACCAGAAATTGCACGCATTGTTTCTTTGTCAATGAATGCCAAAACATGGCACGATATTTCGAATGCAGAACTGATCTGAATTTTTCTCAGGTCAACATTAAAATAAACTTCTAACATTGACAAATGTGGTAAACTGGCAAGATCTTGAAAACATGGCACGATATTTCGAATGCAGAACTGATCTGAATTTTTCTCAGGTCAACATTAAAATAAACTTCTAACATTGACAAATCTGGTAAACTGGCAAGATCTTGAACTGATAACCTTGTTCGTAGTTGATTTTCTGTCAAGGTAGCTCGCTAGAACCCTTCAGGCCAGGCTATATTAGGTTGGCAAACCTGACATAGAGGTCACGAGAGGGGTTTGATTCCACGAGCATTTGGATTTGGATATTGTCATCTTCTCTCGGGCAAACATTATCACACTGAGTAAATGAAATAATTAAATTGCTGCGTGAGAACGGTCGTAACAATGCTGCCAGACAAGTTTCACTCGTCTCCAAGCAATCCTTACACTTCTGCGCAATGGCTGAGAATTGCATAGTAAGTTTACTGGTCCTTTGACTACGGCTGTCGGTAGGAAGATGCGCACGCCTGGGGATATGTTGGTTTTCGTGTTCAATCTAGACTTCACATTGGGTCGACAATATGCATCTGAATTCAGTACCCTGTAAATGGATAGAAATATGTTGATTTTCTTGGCCAATTTAGACGTCATATGTAAATGATGATATGTGTTTGAACCCTGTAAACAGAGAAATATAAATTATATGGAACAATGGTTATTACAAATTTTCAGCTATTTGATGTCTCACACATATCAATGCGGCACTTTCTGCCAGGGTCTTGAATGCAATTACTTGGCATCGAGCAAAGTCATCTGATCATCAAAAACTCGACCGTAGTGAAGTGAAGATGGCTTGATAATATGTGCTTGTTTAGCTGCCTCTTTTATATCTTTGGGGTCCTGAGAACGCGATTGTGGCAATAACTTTCTTACACCCGGAAAATTTCGCACTGCAGAGTTCCCTCTCAGAGCCAGGCAAGCAGCGTCGTACGCTCTGGCTTCCTGTTCTGGTCGACCAAAAGTACCCAGGCTGATCCGTTGACGGCCACCACATCGAATTTCAGACTTCCATTTTCCAGGCATTGCAGAACGCACACCCAGTATTTTGTTACACCGTCCATTTCCTTCATAAATGTATAGGCGGAGGTTTCCTTCACATAAATTTATTCAGATAGTTAACTATTATTTATAAGATTTCTGACCTGTCATTCCCCCATGGGGCCTACACCACAGTAAGTTGTTACATCGCACATTTTCTCCGCAAATATATTGCCAGCCTTCCTTTGTCACAAAAATGCATCACTGACCACTGTTGGATGCCTCGGCCGTTCGTTATAGAGATTTGGTGCTACACGACATGTTAGAAGTCTCCGCAGTCCAAATGGATAACGAAGAGGAATCTAAGTTGGTGAAAAATGTGTTAAGCAAATGTTAGGGGGCGGCGTTTTGCATGGCCGTGAATTTTTAGTGCGACGTGATACACATAATTTTTCGGATCTCTAGGCACCCACCGCTTGAAGTAGGTGATTAAGACACCATTCAATAACTTAGAAAAAGTGCACGCAGCAGCATTGCTTGGACACTGAAACAAACCACCAGCTGCATGTATTACACGTGCCCGTCCACCCTGAAGAGTGCTATAGCCCACCGAAGGTATCGAACTCATCCATTTCGCCAACCGAAGGTATCGAACTCTTTCATTTCGCCATTTCGCAACCTGGACTCCTCCAGTATTTCAACTCCGTCGCGCCCAGGTTTTCCTCTCCTCTGATTCACCTCCATCCTGCCGAGTCTGTAGTTCGCTTTTGTTCATTTGGTCGGCCGATTTTATCTGCCTAAATTGGTCGAAATTTCAGAAATTGCAAGCGACGGCTACTCGGAGCAGAAGACAGGTTATGACAGGTTATGATAATGCTGAAATTTTATTTTGGGATAAATTTCTGGCTTAATTTCCGGAACGAGTTGAAATAGCTAGGTTTTGCCATTATTAGGCTTTGCTGGATATTGGGCAAGTTGAATGTCGGTGGATGATTCCGGTCAGGTTATTTTGGAGAAATCGAGACTCTGCATAATGCACAGCTCAGAGCAGAGGCTCAATTGATTCGGCGCTGTGCAGGGGTTTTGTTGTAAGGGACGGTGCAGAATCAAGGGTTAGAGTTTTCATTGTTGTGATCGACAGATTCTAGCGTTTTGTTAGGCTTGCTTATAGAAACCTCAATTAGCAGGTAAAAACCCATGTTTTGGCTTTGTTTTGTAGAATATTGTGATTCTCTGAGCCATGGGCGTTTGTTTCTTTGTAGGGAATCTGTGGATTAATTCATACCTTCCAATGCATTGTGTGTTGTGTTGATTGTGGTTTTGCTGTACTTTTATTCGGTAAACGAAGCTTTCCCCTGTTTTTCTGTTGCGTGAGTCTACCGTTCTGACATAAATTGCATCCTGCGCCGACTCAAATTGCAATTGCAGGGTGCAGGCTCCTAGAGTTTACAGTTTATCCGAAATCATTTTGCGGTTCAAAAAATGGATAATTAATGTGTAATGTGGAAATACATTTTTAATTTTTAATTTTCATTTTAGGTTTTAAAAAAAGGATCCGCAGGAACTGATTGGATTGTAGTTAGAATTAATATTGGTATTGATATATGCAAGAATGATCTCCTAGTGTGAAAATTTGTATGTTTTGTGACTTGTCCTTTTAAGAATTTGAGCAACTGCTTAGCGACAGGAAATCGTTGAATTTCCAATTAATCTTTGATTTAGAAACTTGAAAATATGCCAGACTGACCTGATATCATCTAAAAACTTTTCGGCTTTTATGATTCTGATTGTAACAGCAAAACAGCATTGAAGCTGACTATTCCACGTATTAAATTGCTAAGGAATAAGAGGGAGGTTCAACTAAAGCAAATGCGAAGGGAGATTGCTCAACTTCTTCAGAATGGGCAAGAAGCCACTGCCTGCATACCCGCCGATTAGCGTTGGCGAAATTTTGACCTGTATATTGTTTTGATCGGGTAGAAGTTAGTTAATCAAACTCCGTAATTGTAGTGGATCTTAATCAAACTCCGTAATTGTACTTACATATAAAATTCTAATTGCAGGCGCTAGGTGTACTTACATATTAACAGGCATAAGCCACAGAAAAGCGGACCTTGGCAGCCTTGCAGAGCGAGATATCCATGTCGGGGTGACTGGGGAGGGCTGCGAAGAGCACCGAAGTACAGCTGCATCTTTCCGCTCGATTGTAGATGGCCTGGAAATTTCCCTGTCGTCGCATGAAAACCTCGGGGAGTCCTTTACAAAGAGCAACAGATCAAATCGCAACAGATCAACGGAACATGGCAGACTCCCACGCAGGTCGGCTCTTATGAAGAAGCGATCACCGCCCCTATGCTCGACAGCACATATCCAGCTGCCAACTTCAACGACGGGCACCTCAACATGCATGCACACTTGCGAAACTTATAAAGTTCACTGATATCTCACGTCAACATTTAATGTTAGCGAATTAATGCTAATGCAATGCTAGCATTAGTTCCCATATTCAAAAAAATTGATTGAATCCATATCTTAAATCAAGATTTATCCTAAGTTTGGCAAGACCCTGGTCTCGATATGAGGCCAAATAAGATGGTGAAAATTCTTATTGGTCCAAATAGCGCTGTAGAGATTTCGTATTGGTTTAAAAAAAGTGATTTATGAAATATAAAGTTGAAACTTAGGTTAATGAATATGGTTTTTTATGGATTCACGTGTAGAACTAATAGTAACCGGCCAAAACCGATTACTATAGTCCCTGCCAGGCCCGGAGGGCAGGGACTAATAAAGAGATATAGATGCGTATGTTTAATGTTAGAATTGATAACTCTAATGTAGATTGTGAGTGTTATAAAATCACATTAGACTTTAAAATGATAAACATAGAAAATATTTGTAAGTGGCAAGTTTATAATTATCACGTGAATTGCATTTCATATTAAAGAAAGAGAGACTCTCATGCAATGCTGAAATTTGTCATAATGTGTATTTTGGCTAGTGTGTATTTTAGAAATTATTTTTTTAATCTGGATTGTTTGGAGAGTTATGAGAAAGTGGAAGGAAAATGATTGTATAAGGTTTGAAATTGAGTTGTTATTTTTTAATTTAATTTTTTTAAAATTTGATAGGAATTTATTGAAATCACAAGTTTAATGGGTAACCCCTGCACAATCAAAGTGGTTTAGAGGTTTTTCAGGATGCTAAATCTATATATATAGTGAAAAACCCAATTTAAATAACATAAATCCAGATTTCACCTCAATATTTCCATAGAATTCAAAAATCCAAAAAATCACACTCAAAACAACTCATTTAAAATTTCATTTTAAATGTGTATTGAAATTATTTTCTTAATCTTGATTGTTTTGAGAAAGTGAAAAGGAAAATGACGAAGTAAGTGGTTTGAAATTTCATTTTAGATGTGTCGTAATATATACAAGAAACGTTTTTCTCGACAAATTCTTTTCCTAATGCTATAAATTGATTAAAAAACTAGTTTAAATAACACAATTCAAATTTTCACCTCAAATATTTCCATAAATTCAAAAATCCAAAAAATCACACTAAAAAAACTTCATTTAAATATGTATTGAAATTATTTTCATAATCTTGATTGTTTTGAGAAAGTAAAAAGGAAAATAACGAGGTAAGTGGTTTGAAAGTTCATTTTAGTTGTGTCATAACGAGGTAAGTTGATTATTTTGAAAAATTCTTTTCCTGTTGATTATTTGGAGAAAGTGGAAAGAAAATGACAAGGGAAGTGGTTTGGAATTTCGTTTTAATGAAACGTAGTGCATTAAGCACTCTCACCAAGGCTTTATCTTTAGTGCACCGACCACGTTTAGTGGATCCCACCTTGGATTGAGTAGAGATCACATATTTCAAAAGTTGGATTCTTTTAGTCTCCGAAACCATTTTTTGTCGTATTATGGAGAAGAACTCCCATGGATTGACATAAAGTTGAGAACCAACCATGTTTAAATTTAAAAAAAAGATTTTTAAAAGGGGAAAACCTTCAATTTGAAAAGATAATGAAATATAGATATAATATATATATATATGATTATATATAATAATGATATAGATATATATATATTACTTGTTACTTGGCAATCCTGAGTAATGATTTGTATTACCCTACAATTTAAAATATAAATTATGTAATAAAACAATTTTACTTTCCTTAATGTTAAGTTTTTTTTTAATATTTTATATATATATATAAATTTAAGAGTAACTTTTTAATATATGAAAATATGTTAATAATCTAATATCTAAAGGTATTTCGTAAAAGTAATTTTTTTTATAAAGTAATAAAAAATGATTTTAAATGGTATAGGTTTTTTTTTTTATGTTCCATTATATTTTATTTATAATTATATTTGAAAAACAAAGTAATGTTTTTAGTCTACTAATTATATTATTAATTTCCGATTAAATATTATATCACTAACATGTAAATGTAGAATTACAATTAAATTAAGGTAAACATACTTGTTTAGAGTTGATCAATATTACTTCTTTTAAATAACTATGTCAAAACCATAGCTCCAAAAAAAAGTATCTTCAAATTTTTAATGTTCAAGTTTTTTAATCATACTTAAAATATTTCATTTTTTTTTAAATTGCGGCAAGAAGTTTTCTATTAATAAAAAAGGAGGTACATCACACATACACATTATCAATACAAACACTATCATAAATAGAAGAACCATTGGCACCCTAAAGGACAACATTACAAAGGTAAAATTAGACCATTATCATTTTGCAGTTGACCATGCCACCAAAAGCTTGCCATTGGTCTGGGTGAGTATAAACACAATAAGAAATAACAAAAAACATGTACCAAATTCGACAATGATCATGCCAACTACTTGAGGTTGCAAAGACCTGAAGAAGGAATTACCAGATACAAGAGAAACAACTAAACTGCGAGTAAAACAAAAAGAGCCAATAACTAAACAACCCATGAGTGCATGCCACAATTCCCAGGAAATCCATTAAGCCCACAAGAAGGGAGAGCTTCAAAACTGGTCATGGTACCCTCCCAATCAATTTCACCTTCGTGCCATAATCAAAACGTGCAACGAGAAAGTACCCAGATTGAGCCATCAGACCATAGAGAGTCATCGTCCAGAGAGAGTGCGACCAAAACTCTAAAAGTGGGCCAAGGAGTGTCAACACTTTGTGCCATGCAAACCGAATGAAAAGGTCCACCTAAAAGGAAACATCCTCTAACATGGCAGAACACGTTGCTCCGTAGCACCGTGCCCAGTACAGATGCAACTGATATCGCAAAGCCAAACTCTTGAGATAAACCAACTTCACCCGCACTCCACAGAACCACAAATAACAATGACGCCACCCAAGCCAAGGAGGAGGGCAAGCATACAACCTCAACTCCTTTCCCACAAGTTATGTACCCTCACCACCCCAAAGAAATGAGCCTTTATTTAAATCGACGAGATTTGTAGTACATCTTTCAACACCCTCCACCAATTTTCTGCCACGCCATAACATGTTTGAGCCATCTATTTAGGGGCACATCTCACAAAGAGTCCCCATTAACATTAGTGATACCACCCATTCACAGAAAAATATTTCATTTTTTGAAAGAAAAAACATAATCAAAGAATAATACAAAATATTAAATTAAAACCAATCTTTGAAAGAATTCACTATCATTTTTTCAAATTTTTAATGTTCAACTCTCTCAATCTTCTTACATATTTCATTATTTAGACATAAACAAATAATAATACAAAATTATTTGAAGATGGAAAAGAGTATATTCGACTTCCCCATCTTTATCATAGGTTATGCATTATAAATAATAATAAAAAACATTTAATTTATTTATTGTGTAAACAACTATTTTCAAAATTATTTATTTTTAAATATATTTTACTGGTTGAAGATTATAGATTTTTGGATTGGATTATACTTTTTTGGATTGAGTTTTTTAATAAAATGATAAAAAAGAATAAAGTATTTGTGAATTCTCTTTTAGGGAAGAAAACTAATTTTAGGAGGTGAAACACTTTACACTTTTCCAAATATAATTTATTGGTTGGAGATTGATTATAAAATTGTTAAATAGATTTTGTGATAAAATGATAATAAGGTATTTTGTTAATATTTATTTATTAATTTAGAATGTTAAAGAAGTGCAATTTTTTTTAATAAAAAACAAACTAATTTTAAAAAATCAAACACCATCCCTCACACACATAATAGTTCTATTAAAATTTAAACTTAAATTGTGTCCATTGAAAAATTCCATCCCAACCACTAAACTAGAATGTATATATGAATGAATTGATAAAAATTAAATCCATATTAAACTTTTAAGGAGTTCAAACCTATCTGAAAAACTAAACGCTGTAAAATTTGAAAAATCAACATTTTAATTAACATTTTTTAAATTAATGGTATACTTAATTTACCATTCCATTTAATTTAATGAGGACTTCACCCAATACTCCTGGGCTACATCTCCTGGTCTAGCCTTCAGTGGTGGCCTTTCTATTATGTCTTCAAGCGAAGTTATTTTTACAACAGTGAGCTCTATTTGAGCCTCACACACAACAGAATACAATAACAAGAGCTTACTTGAACCTCACAAGTTCTCTATGAGTACACAGACTCCCTTAATGCTCTCTGTCTTTGTGCTAACTCTGTCTCGGCATTTGCCTACAATATTGCTTCTCTGTTGCACTCTCTGTCTGTGGCTTTAAAGCCAATGTTGCCTGTTCGTTTCGGTTCCTGTCTCTCGGTCTCCTCGGCCTCTGCACGCTTTGAATCCCTCTTCCAGCATTATACCATCATTGCTTAACGCATGGAGAGGAGGTGGCCACCCATTATGAAACGTAAGTGTGTCGCGCGCCTCTACAACTCCTAAAACGGTCGCACTCTGTTTTCACAGTGAAAATGTATTTTCACAGAGAAAGTCCGCCAAAACTCAATATCTCAGACTTTAAAAGTCCTTAACTATGATTCATTCCTTTATCCGGTCCGCCCACAAGTCGCTATCGCATATCGGAAGGCTCTGCCCCTTTGTGTTTTGGAAATACAACGAAAATCGCGAAAATAAATTAAAAATGGCTCTGTTACGGGACTTGAAATTATATCAAATTTCCTTTATAATGCTATCGGGTCCGACTCTCACATGGTGTATTGATATCAGCCCCTCTGCATAGTTCCAATGCGATGCGGCGATGCGATACATCGCAATCGCTCATTGCAATAATCCTTTCGCTATTGTAAGCACTTCTGTAATCCCTTGATAGCAATCTGTCGACGTAATATGGGTCGTCGATCTGCGCGCTTGATCGACGGTCTAGATTAACTCTGCCAATCGTCGTCGCATGCCTTATGTGGATCCCGTCGATTCTGCCAAATGTCACCTCCGATTGCGATTCGCCGATCAGATCTGGACGTTGATTGGCCAGATCCTACGGCTTTGATTCAACGTTGCCTTAAAACCGTCGATACTTTGTTTTCTCTGTTTTCACGGGTTTTGGGCCTTCCGATAGTGTTTCTCTGCCTTGCTATGTGTGTTTCCTCTATGATAACTTTGATCTTTTTACAAGATTTTTTATCTTTGGCACGATTTTTAAAGGATTTGTGAAGACTTAGAGGGCATTCTCGGATCCATTTGGATCACGGCTTCCCACTGAAAAGGCTTTTGGACCAGCAAAAGTTGGTTTTCAAGCATCGCTTAAGTGAGGATACAGTGGCCTCACTTGCCCAAACTCTATCCATTTGGCACTGCTGGGTTTTGAACCTTTGAGTCCAATTCTAAGGTACTCCATGTCCCATCTGTGTGTTGTCCTCACCTTCCTATTTAGAACTGTATCTTCCTGCAGCTCATTGAGGTATTTAGGCAACATAACATCAATGGAAGGCAATTGACTTTGCTCTTCAGGATCTTCAATTAAAGAAGGTTGAAACAGTCTCAAATTTTATGCATTTACTACTGAATAGATGTGCATGTATGCTGGTAGATCAAGGCGGAAAGCGTTCTCACCAATTTTCTCAAGTACCTAAAAAGGCCCATACCTTATTAGCTTCAACTTCTTTGCTTCACCTTGCATTTTGTCCTTACTGATATGCAGCCAGACTTGATCACCAACTTGGAAGATGTGCTCCACCCGGTGTTTATCATGCCTTGCCTTGCATTTGGCTTGGCTCTTTTTCAGTTGTTCCTGCACTGCCTTGTGAATTTCTTGGATCTGTTCAATGAATTTGGTTGCTTTATCCACATCACTGTGTCTAGCAATTGCTATGTCGTTTTCAAAGACAAAATCCAAGGGAGACCTTGGTATAAAACCAAAACAGGTCTCAAAAGGAGATCTCTGTGTAGAAGATTGTTTAGCACGGTTGTAAGCATGTTGCACATAACATAAGTGTTCATCCCAAAGCTTGAGATTCTTGTTGCAATAACCCCTAAGTAACTGGATCACTGTCCTATTGACTACTTCTATTTGGCCATCTGTCTGTGGATGAAAGGTTGTGCTTTTCTTCAGTCTAGTGTCCGTTAATTCCCACAGACTTGACCAAAACTTCCCAACAAATCAGGAGTCTCGATCAGATACTATGGAAATGGGTAACCCAAAATGCACCCAGACATGTTGAAAGAACAATTTCATTGTTTGTTCAGCTGTAATCTGCTTATTACAAGGTATTAAAATACACATTTTGCTGAATTTGTCCACAATAACATATAAATAGTCATGTCCCTTTCTATATTTTGGCAATCCCCCAACAAAATCCATGGAAACACTTTCCCAAGGATGAGAAGGAACTAGCAGTGGAGTGTACAAGCCTAGTTTTCTATTGTTGGGCTTGCTTTTAGCACGCATGGTACACCCTCTTACATATATAGAAACTGTTTCATTCATTTTTGGCCAATAGCAGTATCTTTGCAGCTGTGCAACTGTTTTACTTACACCAAAATGACTTGATATCAGGGAAGTATGTGCCTCCCTAATCATGTTAATTCTCTCTGTTTTTGGAATGCATAGCTTTCCCAAATGATACAAGAGTTGCTCCTTAACATAGTAATCCAATTCTTCTACCTTTTTGCCATTACTTAAAGCAGCATATACATCTTTAAAGTCTATATCTTGAGCATATTGTTCAATGTAGCTTTCATGCATTACTGAGTTATGCTTAAGTATAGTAGATGCATTTATGATTGGTCTAGACAACATATCTGCAACTTTATTG
>APFE031716446.1:10546-70884 GCA_000404065.3 Pinus taeda
CACCATCAGCGAAACCAATGTAAGGCGATCCAGACATCTGTTCAAGAAGCAAAAGACACAATAAGCGGCAATCACGCCGACACACTGAGATAAAAACTAAATAAACACGCACACACACAACACACTCTTAAAAGCATATGCATGTAAAAAAAGAAGAGAGAGCTCACATGATACTTGATTCAAGTCAAGCCCTTTTCAGGACTTTTCCTTATTGCCTTGTTGCATAACCGGCCTAGATAATGTAGGCATCGCTCGGCCTGTTGTATAAAATGATCAACGGCACCGATGATCTGCCCATGCCCCCCGGCCGAGCGAGGTTTACAAGCTAGAGGATCGGTGCCCCTTTGGTAGAGGGGCCGAGGGTCGCAACAGAGTGCAATGAAGGATCAGAGCGAGCAAAGACCAAAGCAAGCGAAGCAAGGCTCGGAGGTGGGAGGGAGAAGACACCCATGAGGGTAGAGTCTTTGAAAAGCTCGGCTCCCACACTCTCAAAAGGAACGGAGGTATGTTCAACAAACGGTACATTTCCCTCAGAAGAGGAAGTGAAGAAGGAAAGTTGGTCAACCGTGACAATTTTCCCCTGATGAGGGAAACGAATGACACGGAAGAGGGATGAAGCCACGGCACGCATGGAATACGTCCAACTCCGGCCCAGAAGGAGGTTATATGTGAGATTCGCGTCAACGACCTCAACTTCTACTTCCACAGTCTTCCCTTCTAAGGTAATTGGTAGTCGTTGAAGAATACCATAAGGACGGGATTCTCTCCCATCGAAAGCTTCCAAGGTCGTCGGAGACTGGCTCAGAGTCGGGGACCCGATCGCTTTCCAACAAGCAATAGACATAATGCAGGTTAATGCGCCTTCATCAATAATTGTATGATGGATCGTTTTGGAATTGATGACGACTTGAATGAGGAAAGCGATCTGATGAGGCAGTCAAGGAACATGGCTCTCGAGGTCGAAGGTAATCAAATCCGAATCGCTGGGTCGATGCCACAATGGCCGATAGCAGGGAATTCCTCTGGGGGGGGCAGCTCTGAAGAACCTCTAAGACGGACATAGCCGACGGAGCCTGCGCTAAGTCCTCTACGATGCTATAGTGCTGGGCATAACCGGGAATCCGTTGGGCAAGCCCCTCGAGATTCTGTATCAGCTCCTCCCCCACGACACCTCCTGCCTGAGGGTCGGCTGCGTGTTGGCCTCTTCGCGTTGTAGGGGATAGCCCGGCTGGTTGCTCTGGGCCCACAACTGCATATACATATAATCATCATTAGAACAAACATGTATTAAAAAAGACAAAAAAATGAAAAACATCAAAATCAAGGAGTTCATACCTAACTCCTCCTCCCATTCCTCCCCCTCTGGTAGTGGAAGGTCTGGGTCTCCCATGAAACCGGTCCCTGCATACGGCCAATCCTGGATTAGCTGTCGACGGAGCCATATGAAGAACTCGGGATGCCATGACATCTCCTGGCCTCCTCCCCCTCTGGGCATCAATGCTGCCCAGCGAGCCATTCTAGGCTCTTGTGCCAATGGATCTACCACCACGGCTCTCTGAATCTGGAAGAGTGGTATTCGTTCCAGGAAGAACGATACCACAATCGAACCATATGCAAACTGTTTTGTCTCCGCTCGCTTGCAATTTGTGAGCTGCCTCTTAATGTTAGAAGTCACAGCTGCAGCCCAGTTAAAGATGGTCGGACTGAGGCATTCAGTCGCTAGTATCAGGTGGTTCTTGCTGGCCTCGTGGGGCGCTTTTACCCCAGCTGTGCGTGTGATGGTGAAGAGGATGGCTTTCAGAGTCAAATCCCAGATGGTGTTGATTAACACCTTAGCACTCCGCTGCCCAAATTGTGCTTTTGGGCACACTCGAGCTTTCACTTCACCAACCTTCTCCCCAGAAGGTCTACTACCAGTCAAAATAGGAACCGCCCCTCTCCGTGACAATCCCGTGATGAAGTATACATCGGAGACCTCGAGCTCTAAGGTCTGATTCCGCAGACGAAACACTTGGTCGTCTACGTCCCAAGCATCAATGGTAAACTGGAGCAACTCAGGTTGCGACCACATGTATGATGTGAGGAAGAATTTCTTAAGGCCACAATCCCTCAGGGCATTCATGCACCCTTCATCCTCAATGGCTAAGGCGTCCATAATGTCATGTTCTCGCTCTTTCCATTCTACCACCATTTTGACCTGTTTCCTGCACCCACAAGGACAAATTTACCTTTATTAGGACATTGGACAAATTCTAATCCAGAGAAATTTCAATTTGAACGGATAAAGACATGTAAAAACTTGGGTCGTGTGGTTAGCGCGACTGTTCTTAAAACAGTCGCGCTAATGGCGTGGCTCCCTTGGGTATTCCACCCCATTAGCGCAGGTCCGTGCTGGATACCCGTGCCAATGGGGCGAAGCCCTAATTTTGAAATTTCCCCTTGCTGGGGCTCAATTAGGAACTAAATGAATAAAAAATGGTATAAAAATGAAGCTAATGGAAGCACCTCTTACCTGGAGCTGACGAGGTCGCGAATGGTTGCACGGATTGGTCGTAATCGCCGCCTGAAGTTTGCCTCCCAAATGGACTCTTTTCACTCTTCAAGAGGTAAATGGTAAAAGTAATTTTATTTTTACATTTTCACCCTATTTATAAGCTTTTCAACTCATTTTTTGGTTTAAAAAGGTTATTTTTGAATATTTTAATGTATTTTTGGTCGAAAATGGGTTTTACGTTTACTTCTTGTGCAACGACAGGTCTTTTACGCAACTTCGATGGTGAAACGAGTTGTATTTTATACTTTTTCGGACTCGGTAAATACACGAAAAAGTCACTATGGAGTCATCTTTTAGCTCTTTTCTGACTCGCTAAACGTGAAAATATTGTTGAGTTATTCCTCTTGACTCGTTAAACGTAAATAAGAGGCAGTCGTTTTAGACTCTTTTTCCGACCGTATAAAGAATGAAAAGATCGTCGGACTTTTGTCGTTTCAGGTTCGTTAATGGAAACGAAACGACGTGATATCGATTGCTTTTTTACTTTTTCGGATCAATGTCACTATTCACGAAAAGTACTCCTCGGTCGTAATGATCGAGCGGTTCTTTCAAGCATCGTTTTATACTTTTTCGGGCTCGAGAGACACAACTTTACGAAAAAGGACACCCCAGGAGTCTTCTTTTCGCTATCTTTTCAAACTCTCTAAACATGAAAAGGCGCCGAGTTCTTCCTTTGTCAGACTCATTAAAACTTAAGGACATCGGGTTCCGTCGAAATGACGCTCCTCAAGCATATGCTATCCCCGTCAAGCTTTCCATCCAAAAATAACCGAGGTACTCGCCAGAAATGGTGGGGGAATAAAGGAATCATAATCGTCGCCATCGGCAGTATGTCGCTCTTGAACATGGCACTTTCTGCATTCGTGTCTGGGTGGGGACATCTCATCTCGCTTCACATTTTCCTCCGTGGGTTTGGGTTATCCTATTTGACCATTCATCTGCTCATCGTCTCGTCATCATGACCCCTGATCATTTGACCTCAAATACTGCCAAATCCGTCATTGTGTCGCCGATATGTTCAAGAGAAGTTGGCCTCTACAAGAATACTCAACCTCCCTCCAATATCTCACACAAAACATATGGTCCCTCTCTGTCTCGTGTCGATGATGTGGGAAACATTATGGCCCACCTTCGATCAAGATCACTTCCTGTCGACTTCAACTCATTATCCAGGAAGGTGACCTAGAGACTCCCTTCAGGTACCTTGGGGCCTGCATGCCTCAATGGCAGGTTCTTCGTGTTCAATGCGAGGTTTTCGTCACTGGCCTCCGATCAGGTGATTCTACGGGTGTTCGACACCGGCTCATTTATTCACTCATCGTGGATTGTACCTATGGTACCTTGAGGATCATCGTCATTATTGGTGGCACCTCTCGCATCTGTTAACAGTTTTCATCATTGACTGGTAATCAGACGATGTTCATGCATGTTCGACTTCGACTCCTATATTCACATGCTTGAACTTGTACTGTATTCGGGTCGAGTTGGAGCGCAAGACCCCGGATTGTGCATATTGAGATCCGGGTTGCATTTTGTGGATCATTGTAATCATTACATGACTCATTCATTGGATGGCTGCGACCATACCTAAGTCCATTCATAGATCCTCATCGGATGGCTGCGTCCATGCCTGGGATCCAGTTTTATACTCTGTTACGGATGGTTGCGCCCATACCACATATATATCATGTACTTGAGATATCATTTGTACTTCTTTTCACAGGTTCTCCGACGGTAGTGTTTCAGTCACACATGTTCTTGTAAAGCACTTCACCCCTCTCTCTCTCGGGCCTCATGCTTTAGGGGGCATCTGTTACACAGTAATTTGTCACTGTTTGTCACCATCCTTGTTACCCCTCTCCCGCATCTTGGAGGACCCATTCCGAGACTTGTGAGAAGTGACAAGACTTGAAACCACTTGCCTTATTTACTTCTAAACATGAGCTTCATATGCCCTTAAGACATCTCCTGCTCATTGCCCTTAAAAACAGCCCTTTTTGCATTAGCGTTGGTGCCCTGTGTTATGCCCACGCCAATGGGGAAAATCCTATTGAAAGGGCGCGCCATTAGCTCTCTGTCCCAGAGTCGCAATCACGCCAACCATTTTGGGCAAAGTTTGGAACTAATCAAACCTCCGAAGGTTCTATCCAACTCATTCACCAAACTGATTCCAAGTTAAGTGAGGATGGTTTGGCTTCGAATCTCCTTGGATGGAAAGTAGTTTGCCACCATTCCATGGAAGTTTCCAAGTGATGAAGCCAAATCCATTATTGTGGGGATTGACCTTATCTCTTCCTTTTCCTCTATAAAAGCTTGTCTCCATGGCTTGAGCAAGCTAGTTCTGACTCTTGTGGCAATACTTGTGCTGAAAGGAAGATATCAAAAGATTGGAGTTGCAAGAAGCCTTCTTTGTATCCATAAGGCTTTACCTAAGTAAGGAGACCTTGTCACTAAAGAGAGAGAGAGCTTTTCCCTCACCCCTTCAAGCTTTTGCAAGACTTGTGTAGCTAAGCACCCAGCCAAAGGAGGACTTGACGTCAGGACACTGGTTGTATTCTCCTTTGTTGAATTTTTAATAATAGATGACTATCATTATGGTTCCATTCTCGTTGTACTTGTAATGGTTGATGTTGAATTATATCCTTCCTGACTGATGTATAATTGCATATATTAGATTTCACGCTTGTGTTTGTGTTTCTCTCTTTGTGTGCAGATGTCCATTCACGTGGATAGTGGAGGATCGTGATCGGCCAAGGCAAAGGAACGTGGGCGACGTCTCTTCTACAAACTAAAGTGTTGGATCTCAAGCAGGTCTTCATCACCTACCTTTTATTTGCAATTAGGAACTTGCCTGATAGCATTGTTTAATTTTTGCTAGACCCGTTCTGGGCTAGTAGGGATCGCCTCTATCCGTAGAGGGGATTTACCTCTCCAACACCAAGTTTAGCAGAAGTTTCCTCATCTCATGGAGGAACTCAACGCAATGGGGACCATTGTTTCCTAAGGGGGACGGAATGATCCAGGTGGATATTGGTGGCCACCCACCTATTCCACTTGGACCCCCACCATTGTTTCTTTCAATTTTTTAGTTTCCTTATTTGTACCACAATTTACTAACTTTGGTAGTTTTTCGGGTCCCGAACTTCCAGAGCCATTTTGAGGCCCTAAACGACATTTTTTTAGGAAAAATCAAAGAAACATGGGTCATGGATCGATGTTACTCATTCAAAAGTTGTAGTCCTCGGATAGATATTTCTAACGAGGTATTGTGTGTCAAACAAAGATCGTATGCCAAAGTTACGACCCGGGGAAGTTGATGTACCAATTTACCCAAACGAGGCCCGTAGTTTGGCGCTTCATCTCTTAGGGTTAGGTTTTTCGATGTTTAGGGTTTTCCATTGTTTGTCAATAATAAATAGGCCTTCGAGCCTCATTTTAACACAGTTCAAAGGCATGTAGCCGCCACATCTCTTCTCAGAGATAAGCTACCATTGCCCGAGCTAGTCTTATTACCATTCTAGTTGTAAGCATATTTCAGTATTTGATATTAATGAAATGAAGTGTTATTTCTACTGCATCTTTGTATGTATGGTTATATCTATAATATGTTGCATTCCCGTTTAAATCCGGATCAGGACCCAGACGGATGGTTGGTGGAAAACTTATTGTTCTTCTTTGACATCATAGGCATAGATCTTCTAGCGATGGCAGAGGAGCCCCATATTTTGGGTCACATCAAAGGTTTCATTAACTCTACCTTGCTCACCCTGATTCCCATTTTTTTTTTTTTTTTGGTATAGGTCTCTGACTATAGGCCAATTTTTTTTGCAACATTGTCTGCAAAATGATTTCTAAACTAATCACAAATGGAACTAGGAGGATCATTTTAGATCATATCACTCCATAGTTGTTCGAGTTTCTTCCTAATGGGCACATTCAAGATGTTGTGACAATCATACAAGAAAGCATCCACTATATTAAATCACGTAACCTAAATGCATTTATGATGAAAATTGATCTTATGAAATCTTATGACTGTGTTAAGTGGGATTTTCTTAGATTGGTCCTCCACGAGATAGGATTTTCCCGCCATCACATCATCTGGATTATGGTGTGTTTCAACAGTGTATTTTTTAATGTTTAGTCGTTGGGTTTCTTTAAGATACCTAGGAGCTTGAACCAAGGATGCGCCCTTTCTCCCATACTCTTCATCCTAGTCATAGATGTGCTTAGTAAAAGTTTTGAGACATGCAAAGGAGCGGACCATTATCAATAGTTGTAGGGTATCAAAAAACATTGCCACAACCCATTCTATTTTTGTATATGATGTTCTGTGCACTAGGGAATGCAAATTTTATAAATGGAAAGGCATTCACAACATCCTCTCCAAATTTAAAAATACTTCTAGGCTCTTTATGAATAAGGAGGTAGTTCTCCAGATTGTGGCTCTTTTTAGTGTTTTGATCAGGCCTATGGAGGGGGCTTTTAAGTACCTAGGTTTTATTTTAAAACCGAGCAAATATGTACTGGGTGATTGGAAATGGTTGATCAATAAATACAAAGGAAAATTACTTGTTGGGACCAAAAGTGGCTCACCTCAGTGGTTGTTTGATAATGACCAAAGTCATCTTTAAGGGAATCTCGGTTTATTGGATGCATTTGTACCATCTCTTGTTGGAAATCATTAACAAGGTCAATGCTATTTTTTCTTCTTTCCTTTGGAATGGGACCTGTGGGAAGAAAATATCATTTGTCTTCTTTTGCTTCATTGTCAATTTGATTTCCGTTGGTGGATGGTGTAAAAATTCCTTGAAATATAACAACTAGAAATTATTCTTTTAACTGTAAATTAATAATGCATTTTTATATCTACGACAAACAACAAATAATTCACATTGCAATTTCTTCACCATAAAAAATATTGTGGAAGAAAAAATAGGAACTGAGAAACACTATAACACATAAATAAAAAATGACATAATTATTTTTCAACAAATGTCCCCATAAAAACCCAATGTGGGAAAATAGGTGTAGCAGTTGAGGGTTTTATTATTATGCAGCAGAAGAAAATTCTGAGTACAATAAAATAACGCCAAACTAGCATTTCTATCTGAGAGAAATACTGGAAAAAATATCTTACGAAATTTACCCTCCTCCTCAAGAAATCTCGCAACAAATTGAACCTCGGAAACTGGCTCTCCAAACCCTTATGCAGGCCCCTCTGCATTGCCTCTATGCATCTCATTTGCACTAGCTGGAATCTACCTCTGAAGATTACGTCTTGCATTTTTCTACCTCTAGAAGAGATTCTCCCAACCTCCTGTAAATTTTCCTGGCCACTAGAAGTTGAATTGACCCCTCTTGGCTAAATTGAACTGGCTTTATTGAGGCACTGCACAACCCCTACACAACCTCTTGAAGAATAATTTCGGCTTCCTCTTCTAACTATTCTTAGACTAGAAGCTCCCACAAAAATATCCTCTATTGCCCCTCTACCGCCTGCTACTTGATCACTCGATCGATTTCTCTATTGAATCACCATCTACTAGAAAATTGAATTGCATTAATCACGGAGCATCTACAACTGGTGTGTTCTCCTTCTACCCATCGACCTCTTCTTATAATCTCCAGTTGGGAATTCAATGATCACGATTAAAACTTAATCGATGGTTGAGATCATCTCCAAGTTGATCCACGTGAGTTTTTAGAGAATTCTCACCTTTCTTAATTAATTACTATTGATTAACTAGTTTTCCTAAGTTAGACTTAGGAAAAATTTAAATGATGGTTAATTTATTTATTTGAGCTATATGTAGGTGAAATTTCCATAAACGATTTATGGGTTTTGGAGAAATTCTATTTTTTAGCCTCTCCATAAAGTTTTGATACTAGAACATTATCTGATGCTACAAAAAATAACACTCCCTCTTAGCGAGGAAGGTGTTCTCTAGCACTGCACTACGTCTACAACACCATGTCTATGCATCATCCTACCCTACACATTGCTGATATTTGAATATTTTAGCTACCTGCCAATGTCCATCAACCACTCCACTAACTTTGATTCATCTGCTACTGACTGTAGTTGAACCATGTTGCATCTGTGCCGTTGTTGACACTGCACTGTACAACCTGTACTGCTGCCAACTTTGCATCCGCACTGCAACCCAACTAACACTCCCTCTCATTGTCATTGCTACTACTACAACTACTACAATTAAGAAGCATCTAAAATAATCTAACTGAATCAATTGTGTCTTTGTCCTACAAATGTCCCTTGAGTCACTTACTGCTTCTAGCCTCTGCTTTATCCACTAGGGAAACCTGTATTGTTGTTGATTCTACATTGCGCCTCATGCATTTCTATCAACACTGCTCTATGATCCTCAGCATATGAATGCAATTAGTCTGAAACCATCACTTTGGAGCTAACTGCACCAATTGACATTCATCCTCCTGCTACTAAATATTGTGGGTCCATGTAGCAAGAGTATTGATCATTTAGGGAAGATCATCTGATACTCACCTTGATGGACCTTGCCCAAATATCTGTGCAACTCTAGGACTAAAGCTCCATATTACCCCACCTCTCTCCTGGAGATATATGATGAATGAATGATTCCAAGGAGTTGCATTTTAGCCTCTGGTTGCTCCAATCTGAGAGCTTGTGGGTTATGGGCCCACACAAACTCTAATTTTTTGGGAAATGGAGCTCCCAAACCATACTCCGGAGGCACCAAAAATCTCATATTGACATTCAACTTCACCCCTCATTCCATACTCTCGTTGATGCATAATAATTTTGGCTAGAGCTCATGGTCTTGACTATGATGTCATAGGTCAGGAGCCTTCAATGTGGTCAGGGGTCGACTTCTTCATTACCTCTGTAACAGACTTGAAGTAGGGGCCAATCAACCAACTGGGCCCCACTTGAGTCGAAGGTCGGGCCAGTCAGGTCCCTTCCTACTTTCTTCTTGTCTTATTGTAGGTTGAATGACTATATTTGAGTTCTGACCATGATTGATCCTTCTAATGTTGTCCACAATGCACACCTTCTTTGACTCTTGGTAGTGCTTCTCAATACCCTTTCAATGGCTTTGTTGGCTCGAACCCTACCTCTATTTGTATAGCCTCCTCTGTATTGAATATGATCTCTACAACCTCAATATCTCGTGGCCTCACTCATTAACAAAAGACAACAACCATAAATATGCCAAGAACACATAAACATTCTATATGAACACATAGGCTATATATTAAAAAGGAAAAGAAAACGAGTACATATATGGCCTTTCTGGGCTTGGTTCCATTTTGCCTAATATCACATTACATTGGTCACTTCCCCTAACATACTTTCATGCTACAATCTAAAACAAAATAAACAAACCCTAACAACACATGAGGCATCATAGTTTCTTGCCACAATTAGCCTTCTAGAGGCTTCGAATAATTAAAATTTACATGAAAATCAGAGGAAATTGTGTCCTATTTCTTCGCTGCCACAATGCCCTTTAATAAGAATCTAGAATAAATTTCAATTTTGGGGGTGGGGTCGATGCTCCTTCATCAATATAACTGCATACATGGCGAAATATTCCTCTCGCCTAGAGGAAGGATTATCGATCTCTGTTGGAGTCGCTGCTTGATCTTGCTTCTCCTTCTTGTACTTCTTCCTTTGAGGACACTAAGTACTATAGTGGCCAAATTTCCCACACCTGAAGCACTTGATATTGGACAAATACTTCTTCTTCTTCTTCTCTCCCTATGAGTCTTGTCCCTGACTGAGACCTTTTGCTTTCCCTTTCAATGCAAGGGTCGCATTGTCTTTCTTCTTCACACCCTAAATTGATCTGTTGCTACTATTTCTCTTGATGGATCTCTTTGCTAGATCTTGCCTCATCTCCTCCTATGAGAGATCTTTCCACATTTGATCCCACCCAGGAAACGTATCTCGTCTCATAATGCCTTGGACAAAATTCTCCTAATCCTCGGTGACACTGTTGAGGGCCAACATCACCATTCTTGTAGGTGGAGGTGTCTCTACTACAAATTCAAGCTCTTCCTTGATATCTTGAAGTTTGGTGAGAAAGGGGCTAATGCCTTCACCCTTCTCCATCTTGGCTTTCTTCAAATTTTCCTTTACGAACATCTTCCGCTACTCGGAAGGATTCTAGTATAGTCCCGCGAGAGCATCCCACATCTCCTTGGTCATGTTATTGGTCACTATGTGTGAGATTATATGAACTCAAACTCCATTGAGAATCATCTGCTTCGCCTTGGCCATTTCCTTTCTGAAATTCGCTAGTTGTTGTTGGTTTATAGGTTCTGCCACAATGTTATCAACATAATTCTTCAAACCATGCTCATCTAGTAGAGAGGACATCCTGGCCTTCCATATGATATAGTTGGATGCCCCATCCAATTTGCCTTGATCTCTAAGTCCCATTGTAGCCATTTCAACAAAAAAACCCATCTTGGGGTAGAAATATCCCTCTTTCACCTGCTCGACTGCTAGAACTATTATTCACACTCCTTCCTAGACTGAGAAAACCATCTTGTTACAATTGGAAACTTTTGGATTTATGAAGCTTGAAATTCTCTGAGAGAAACTCCCTCTGTGTGTGCACTTTCCATTCCTCCTTGCATTGAATCTGCTCTAGAAAATTGTTGCAAACCCTTTGTGTACAGACAAGAAATCATCTCTATGAAAGTACTGAGTTGTTGCTTCCTCTATCTACTAGAACTACTTCCCTGGACAAATCGATCTTCTCTGCCACCTACAACTGGAAAATCGAGCCTTGTCCAACAATTCACACTTTCTAGCTAAGCATTGTGCAACCTATGGAAATTTCATCCTGTTGCTCCCTCTGAATAGAAAAATTCTCCCTCTTCGTCTTTGAGCCTCCTATTTGTCAAATATGCTCTAATACCATGTGTAAATTACTTGAAATGCAACAATTGGAAATTATTCTTCTAACTGTAAATTAATTATGTAGTTAATTATTTGCTATGGTAAACAACAAATCATTTACATTGCAATTTCTTCACCATAAAAAAATACCGCGGAAGCAAAAATAGGAACTAATAAATGCTAGCACACATGCATAAAAAGTGACACAATTATTTTTTGACAATTGTTCCAAAAAAAACCAATGTGGGAAAATCGATGTAGAAATTGAGGGTTTTATTATTATGCAGCAGTAGAAATTCCGAGTACAATAAAATAATGCCAAACTAGAATTTTTATCTGAGTGAAATACTCACTAAAGTATCTAAGGAAATTTACTTACCCCCTCAAGCAATCCCACAACAAACTGAGCCTCAAAAAATGACTCTCTAAACCCTTGCATAAGCCCCTTTGCATTGCCTCTATGTAGGCCACTCGCACTAGCCAGAATCTTCCTCTGAATATGATGTATTTCTTGTTGTTGCCTCTGGAAGTGATTCTCTTGGAATCCTAGAAATTTTCCTGGCCACTAGAAGCAAAATTGACCCCTCATGGTTGAATCGAATTGCCTTTCTTGAGGCACTACGCAACCCCTTCACAACATCCTGAAGAATAATTTCGTCATCCTCTTCTGACTATTCTGAAACAGGAAACTCATAGGGATATCTACTATACTTCCCCTCTACCACTTGCTACTCGATCACTGGCTCAATTTCTTTGTTGAATCACTAGCTACTGGAAAATTCAGTTGTCTTGATCATTGAGTATTTGCAATTGGTGTGTTCTCCATTTACCCATCGACCTCTTCTTATAATCTCTAGTTGAGACTTCAAAAACCACGATTAAAACTTAATCAATGGTTGATATCATCTCCAAGTCGATCCGTGTGAGTTGCTAGAGAATTCTCACCTTTTTTAATTAATTACTATTAATTAACTAACTTTTCTAAGTTAGACTCAGGAAAAATTTAAATGATGATCAATTAATTTAATTGAGCTATCTCTAGATGGAACTTCGAGTAATGATTTATGGGTTTTGGATAACTCCTGTGTTTTAGCCTCTCCACAAAGTTTTAAGACTAAAGCACCATTTGATGCTAAAAAAACTAATAGATGGGTCATGAGAGACACAAAATGATTTAACTAGACCCTCCTCATCAAGGCTTTATGGAGGGCATTCCCTAGTTTTTGGCACTAGTAAGAAATCATTCCAAATAAATATCTCCATTGGTCTAATCTAGAATATTGGGTATCCTCTGGATCCCCTATGAAAAAAAGAATGCATCCTATATCTCGCAAAGCCTCATGAAAGTCAGACCTTGGTTTAGCGATAATCATTCCTGGGAAGTGGGGAGATTTTACACGGTCTTCATTGGCCTGGACACAATTAATGGAATGACTAAATTGCATAGTCTACCCGTCTCCATCATCTTATGCCTCAATGAGTAGGAGATTTATACTTTAGCACACACTGGGATGGGTTGCTGCAACCCTCTGTCTTCTACCTTGTGGCCCTCTTCACAACCTCTAGGTATTCCTGACGAGCTCGTAGGAATATGGGAAATTTTTTATCTTCAACTGGTTAACACAGGGATCTCCCTATGAAACAAGAATGATGTTATGAAACCAACTCACAAAAAGATAGAAAAGATAGATCAATGCCTTAGAAATAATCCTCTTTGAGGGGGAAACCTCCTTTACATTACACAAATGAACAATTCTTGGATGATACAAATGACAAGCCCTCTTTTTTATATATAGGAGTATAAGGGGTCGTAATATAATCAAAGTCGACATAACAATAATAATGTAAGGGCACAATAATAACAATAGTGGGCTTCTATGGGGCACAATAATAACAATATGGGGACTACAAGGGCACAAAAATGTAATAAGGGGGCTGTACTAATAACAATAAGGGGTTACACTAGTAGTATAGGGACCTAACATGCCCCTCTCCTTCAAAAAGTGTTGTCCCCAATGCTTAAGTAGTTATCGATGCTTCTGTATAAAATTCTTGTCCTCATGTGGAATATTCAACGGTAAGTTCTTCCATTTGATGAGATACTCTGAAATTGATCGATTTCGTAGCAATCAAGTTCTTGTTTATGT
The DNA here is from genome assembly GCA_000404065.3 of Pinus taeda. Classification (NCBI taxonomy): domain Eukaryota; kingdom Viridiplantae; phylum Streptophyta; class Pinopsida; order Pinales; family Pinaceae; genus Pinus; species Pinus taeda. The sequence continues at coordinate 24,159 of APFE031716446.1, forward strand.
GATTGCTCCAGGTTCCAATATGATTTTTCCTTCCTCATCAAGTTCTGGCAATATTGTTTGAACTGGGATGTTCTGCAAATTTTGAATGAGGGGCAACACTTCTTTGTCCTTCTTCCATTCATCCCTTGCTTTGTCAATCCGGTTGGATAATAGAAATATCACAAAACAATGTTTCCATATCCTCATCCTTTCTTGAGAGTGCATCTACAACAAAATTTTTCTTCCCTTTTCTGTAGATGATTTCTCATAACCCAACATATTTGTGACCCATTTTTCTATTCTTCTAAAGATAATCTTTGTTCTAAAAAGTATTTAAGACTATCATGATCCATTTTCACCTTGAAGTGTCTTCCTTATTGGCATTATGATACAGGTGTTGTCCTTGATGACAACTTACACAGATGACAGTTCACAGTGAAACAGGTTAACAACAAAGGACTACAGATAAGACTCGAGAGATTGAAGAAAGAGAGGTATATGTTGGTTCACTTTGTCAAATTAGCGTATACACAGATCAAAAAGAGCATATATGCATACATGCATTTTCATAGAAAGAAAAGCAAGTATGGGATGGAAAATAAAGGTTTTGGTCCAAGGTATTTGGTCCATGGTATTGACCCTAGGTATTTGGTCCAAGGTATTGGTCCTAAGTGGTTTTTGTCCAAGGTATTGACAGAGGGCCTAAAGCTATATAAAGAGGAGGAGATCATAAGGCCAGGTGTGCAAGCAATAAGATTCTAAGGAATACTTCTATCTGAAGTATATTTTATGTTGCAGGGTTATGTTTGGGACTAGATTTGAAATATTCATGTGCACCATGAGTTCAATATTGGATCATGATCATGAGACCTAAAATGACTTATTCTTGAATGATCTGATATTGGTTGAGACTAGATCTGATGTTTTGCTCCTGTTTTATTCGGTATCTATCATGATTTGGGTTTGTCTGAAGTCTGGAATTGCAACAAAGTTCTGAGTCCATATTTGTTGATTTGTACGTAGGTTCACCTCAGCCAAAGAGTGTATACACGTAGGTTCTGTTCTTCCAAGTAGTGTATATAAAAGAAAAGCTTCTTTTCAGATCTGACTGATCTATCTGATCAAATTCTATTGTTTTACTGTTGTTTGTCAATGAATTCTTCTTAGATCTGAATGTAAAACTGAATGCATAAGGAGGTTGGCATTTGATTGATTGATTGTATAAGTGAGAAGAAGTGATCCCTATCCCTACTTGTGTAAAGCTCTGTAAGTTGACAGTATATATTCAGTATATTGTGGGTTGGTACAGACTTGATTCAAAACTTTATGTTTGCAGTAGTTTTGAAGGTATACGCAGGTTTGATTAACGGAAGTAGCGTATACATGCAGTTTGGGTTTAGCCAAGTAGCGTATACACTCTAATGCATGATTTTTGAGGTTACAACTAGTTCTGAATGATGATGGAGGGTTCTGGGTTCAACACAGCGTTCTGGTGTCAGTGATCTGATTGTTCCGATTAACTAAATGTTGGTTGATGTAGTTTAAGTTTAAAAAGTTTTTGGTGGGTCCAATATGAAAATTGGATGAAACGTGGCCTTCAGATTTTGGTGTTGTGATCCAGGAGTATCCAGTCTGAAAATTCATGAAACGTGGTCCTTGGAAGAAGAAAGAAGGTCGTAGCCTTCTGTAGGTCGGCACCTACATACTAGTAAACATATTGGCTAGTACAATAGCTAGGGGGTTGCAGTGCCCTTCCAGTAGAAGCTGGAAAACAAGAGAAGGTTGTAGCCTTCTATAGGTGGGTGCCTACGTACTAGTATGAGTCTGCACTAGTACAAGATTGTAAAAAAAAATTCTTATTATTAAAAGAAGATAGGGACGATAGCAACAAGTGGTTTTCACCCACATTGGGTTTCCACCTTAAATCTTGGTGTTCATGTGTGTTTCTTATGTGTGATGCTTTATTCTACTTTTACTGCATTGTCTACTAAGTTATTGGTGTACTAGTTTAATATCAACACATGCTAAATTGTCTAAATCACAAGTTCTCTAGATATATGCTGGTTTCTTTAATCATAGTTGCGTGTACACACTAGTTCACTTCACTGAAGTAGCGTATATAAATCTATTTGGGAAATAAAATTATTGATCTCATAATATTGATTCACCCCCATCTCAATATTATTTCAAACAATTGGTATCAGAGCAGGTCCTTAAGAAGAAGCTTGATTGCTTGAAGGGAGATCCATCAAGATGAATAATTACGAAAGCATGGGATCCATCAGATTACCAATCTTCGACGGGAGCAACTGTGTTTATTGGAAAATAAGAACCACAACCTATCTACAGTCTCTTGGAATAGATGTATGGGAAATTGTGGAAGGAGGATATACATTTCCAACAACAATTCCTACAGACATGGTAGGTAAAAAGCAATATGAAACCAATGCCAAAGTTGTCAATACTTTATTGGGAAGTTTGTCACAATCAGAGTTTGTCAAAGTCATGCAGCTCAAATCAGCCAAAGAGATATGGGACAAAATCGTTCAGAGCTACCAAGGAGACTCTCAGGTAAAACGTGCCAAGATTCAAACTCTTAGAATTCAGTATGAAACTCTTAAGATGCATAGTGATGAGAGTATAGCTAGTTACTTCTTGCGTATAGATGAGGTTATTAATTGTATGAAGAATTTGGGTGAAGAAATAAAGGAAGTTACCTTAGTTGAGAAAATTTTGAGATCCTTGTCTGCTAAATTTGAATCTGAAGTGTCTGCCATAGAAGAAAAACAGGATCTGCAGAATATCACTATGACACAGCTTCATGAAATCCTAACTGCTTTTGAGATGAGAAAAGGAGGTCCATCAAATACAAGAGAAGCCGCATTTAAAGCTTCAACAAAAGGAAAAGAAAAGGAAGAACACAATGAATTAGGACACATTTCAGAAGAAGAAGATGTGGTAAATTTTGTCAAGAAGCTTCAACAGGGTTCTGGAAGGTTCAGAGGTAAGCTACCTTTCAAATTCTTTGCTTGTGGCAAAGTAAGTCATTATGATGCCAAATATCCTCATAAAGATAAATATGAAAAAGGAAAGGAATATGCAAAAGGGAATAGGAAACAAGTTATGAATAGAAGGGGCTACTATACTCATGAAGATACTGATGGTTTATCTGATAGTGATAAAGATGAATCTGGACAAGATTATAGAATTCTCATGGCTTATGATAATGATGGTTTTTGGGATAGTTTAGAAGAGGATAGTGATGGTTTATCTAATAGTGATGATTATAGACTTCTCATGGCTTATGACGATGATGATTTTTGGGATGCTTTAAAAGAGGAAAACTTTCATGAAGAAATATCTAAACTCAAAATCTGTTTAGAAGAAAAGAATATGATCATAGATACCTTGACATACCAACTTGCTGAAAAAGAAAAACACAATGAAAAATTAGATTGTGAAATTGTGGGTCTAAGAAAAGATCTTGAGAAAACAAAATCTATCAATCTTAGATTTGTTAAAGGATTAGAAAATTTAAATGAAATTATCAAAGTTCAACGTTCTCCTCTGATAAAGACAGGTCTTGGATATACTCAAGAAGCATCTCAATCACAGAAGCTGTTAACCTCCACCAAAATCTATCTTGATGCAGCAAAGACCAGTGAACATCATGACAATCGTCAGCAAAGGCATAAAGCTGATCACCAGGTAAATCATACTCAATTTTCTCCAAGGATGAATATCAATAGAAGCTACAACCAACCTCAGGCAAATCATACTCAATTTGCTGCAAAGATGAATATCAATAGAAACTACAATCAACAGGTAAATATATTCGATAGTCGAAGAAACTTCTTTAATGGACAATTTTTTTCATGTCATAATTTTGGGCACAAAGCTGCTCAATGCGTTGCTTACAAAACCACCATGACTAGAGAAGCACGAAATCAAAGGAATATAACATGGATCAAGATAATTTCCTATAATAACTTTTCTCGTCTTGAAAATGAAATAGAATTCTCAATTTGTAACAACTTTGGTCCTGAAGAATTTGAATGCGGGAGCAAATTTCGGCAAACACCTCAAAAGGAGAAAACACCATTAAATCTCAAGATATGGAGAAAGAAAGAATCTCAAACAGAAAAATGTGGTAAAGCCTTGTATGCAGAAGAATAAGAAAATCAGTGGTACATTGATAATGGATGCTCCAAACACATGATAGGTGACAAAGAGAAACTTCACTCATATAATGCCTTAGAAAAGGAAAAGAATGTCTCGTTTGGAAATGACACTCCAACTGTCATAAAAGGTAAAGGTTTTGTTTTCTTGAAAGAAAAGGTTAAAGCTAGAAATGTTATGTATGTAGATGGTTTAAAGCATAACTGGTTGAGTGTCAGTCAAATGTGTGATCAAGGGAATGAAGTGATGTTTCGATCAAACAGATGTGTTGTTCATGAGCTTGATATAGGAGAGACCGTGATCAAAGGTACAATAACTCCAAACAACTTATACATACTCAAAGGAGGACAACAACAATGCTATCTAAGAAAAAATGATGAAAACTGGGTGGCATAGAAGATTGGGACATCTAAGATTTTCTCAAATAAGAAAAGCATGCAGACTCAAGGTTGTTCGTGATCTTCCAGATATCAACATCCTAGAAAATACAATATGCAAACCATGTCAAATCGGTAAGCAAACTAGAGTTCACTTCATGGAAAAAGAAGGGTCAGCTAGTAAGCCTCTTGAACTTGTCCATACTGATTTATGTGGACCAACAAGGAAAAAGTCACCTCGTGGAGAAGAATATTTTATTTTTTCATTGATGATTTTTCCAAAATGTGTTGGATAGGTCTTCTAAAGCATAAATATGAGGCATTTGAAAAGTTCTAAGCCTTTAGAGCTTTGGTTGAAAATGAATCAAATCGAAAAATCAAATGCCTCAGATCTGATTGAGGAGGGGAATTTATATTGGATGAATTCTTTGAATTTTGTGAACAACATGGAATAAAAAGGAAATTCTCCACTGCAAGAACTCCTCAACAAAATGGTGTCGTAGAAAGGATGAACAGAACAGTTCAACAAATGGCTCAAGCTATGTTAGATGAATCTGGGACTCCTACAACCTTCTGGGGCGAATTTGCATTCTTTGCCGTGACTATTCTCAACAAAGCAAATGTTCGGGTAAATAGCACTCAAACTCCACATGAACTTTGGTATGTTAAGACTCCTATTGTAAAGTACTTTAAAGTTATTGGAAGCAAATGTTTTATCAAAAGGACTGATGAAAAACTTGGTAAGTTTGAACCCAAAGTAGATGAAGGTATTCTTCTTGGTTATTCTTCCAGAAGTAAAGGATATAAATGTTATAATAGAAGACTTGGGAAAATTGTTGAAAGCATTGATGTTGTAGTGGATGAGGCATGAAAAAAATCAAAATAGATAAAATCAACAGAAGATTATGACAATGAAGAAGATGGGGATAAATTTCCCACATCAAATCAAAATTATATTGAAGAAGAAACCAATGAAGCACCAGAAGAAGATATAATGGTAGAAGAAAAGACTTCGTCCAGGTATGTTCAGAAAAATCATCCAGAAACTCAAATTTTAGGGGAAAAGGAGGCAAGTGTACAGACAAGAAGAACTATTACAGGGACCTCAAGCTATCTAGCTCTACTATCCTCCACCGAACCTCAAATGTAAATGAAGCATGCAAAGATGAATGTTGGGTCAAGGCCATTGATGAAGAACTTGAGAAAATTGAAAAGAATGATAATTGGGAATTAGTTCCTAGACCTCATGATAAAAATATTATAGGAACTAAATGGATATTGAAGAACAAGTTGAATGAAAATGGAGAAGTCATTAGAAACAAGGCCGGACTTTTTTGTAAAGGGTATGCTCAACAAGAAGGTATAGATTTTGAAGAAACTTTTGCACCTGTTGCTAAACTTGAAGCCATAAGGATGTTTCTTGCTCTTTCCAACTTTCACAAATTCAAAGTATACCAAATGGATGTAAAATCAGCCTTCCTTAATGGAGATTTAGAAGAAGAAGTTTATATTGAACAACCAAAAGGATTCATTCTTGGAAATGATGCAAAACTTGTATGCAGACTCAAAAAGTCTCTCTATGGTTTGAAACAGGCTCCAAGGGCCTGGTATTACTACCTTGACAAATATCTACACCAACAAGGTTTTACAAAAGGTTATGTAGATAACAATCTATATACAAAGATTGAAACTGATAAATTGCTAATTATTATTGTTTATGTTGATGATATCATTTTTGGTAGCAATGAAGAATCCATGAGTCAAAATTTTGCTTCAGTAATGCAACAAGAATTTGAAATGTCCTTGCTTGGTGAACTTACCTATTTTCTTGGTCTACAAGATCATCAAACTAAAGATGGTATTTTTCTTTCACAAACCAAATATCTCAAACAGACCTTGAAAAGGTACGGAATGGAAGATTCTAAACCTGTATGTACCCCAATGGTAAGGATGCAGTCTCATCTCAAATGATGAATCAACAACATTACATCAACCAACTTATAGATCCATGATTGGCAGTCTACTTTATCTAACAGGCACCCGGCCTGACATCATGCATGAAGTAGGAATAGTTGGAAGATTCCAAGCAAATACAAAGGAATCACACCTTTAGGCAGTCAAAAGAATTTTCAAAAATCTTCAAGGAACTTAGGACTTTGGATTATGGTATCCTAGAGATGCAGATCTTACTCTTCATGCATATACAGATGCAGATTGGGCAGGAAGTGTTGATGATAGAAAAAGCACTAGTGGTGGTGCATTGTATATGGGTTCCAGGTTAGTGTCTTGGTTTAGCAAGAAACAAAGTTCAATTGCTTTATCTACAGCTGAAGCAGAATATGTGGCTGTTGCATCTTGCTGCACACAACTACTTTGGATGATGCAAACTTTGCAAGACATTCAGATCACATGTACTCCACCCATCTCCATTCTATGTGATAATACAAGTGCCATCAGTATTTCAAAGAATCCAGTTATGCACTCCAAGACCAAGCACATACCCATCAAGTACCATTTTCTAGTACGAGAACAAGTGCTTGAACAAAAGGTAAAATTGGAGTATGTTCCCTCCAAAGAACAGGTTGTTGATATATTCACTAAACCACTACCCAGAGAAACATTTGAATATCTCAGACAAAAGCTAGGAGTAATTGTTACATCATCCTGATGTTAAAATCCAATTTTTCAGAAGAAGGTTAGTATACGCGTGTTTCATGAAGTATAGTCATGTATACACGCATGTTTTGGTGGCTAAAGAAGCGTATATGTTTTTCTGATAGGAAAAATAGTGGGTCAGACTCTGATATGGGTGTTGTGTCTGATGTTGATGATTACAGTCTAACGATATGCTTTGTTCATTAATTTTTATCTGACTGACAAAGATGCATTGATTAATGACTTGTTAACAATGCACAAGTAGCACAGGTTCAGGGGGAGCATTAGCCTTCACTCGCATTCTACATTGTTGGCATTATGGTTGCTGAGTCCAGCTATGGCTTCATATATTTATACCATTTTTTGCTTAAGTCATGTAAAAGTCTAGTATGTAATATGATTTCTCATACATTTGAATGAGTCCTATTGGACAAATGATCTAATTTGTATCCCCACTTTACATGGGATGGATGATGTAATATTTATTGTATTTCTGTCATGTATAAACAATTGGTATATCCCCACTTGGTTGGGTGGATGAGTCAAATTTGGTGTATCCCCACTTGGTTGGGAGATTGATGTATGTATGAGTCATTGGTGCTAGGAAGGTCATACTCACTTAGTTGAGTTATAGAGTCATGTTATTCTTTTGAAAAATATTTTTTTTGCAGACTCTCCATATGCTCAGGGGGAGCATGGACCTCACATGGACGGTTTATGGCATCTCAGCATGTACAAAGGGGGAGCTTAATCAGAGAATTCAGCATGTACTCAGGGGGAGCATGGACAACATAATGTATATCAAAAGGGGATAATATCTTGGTCCACCCTTTGCCCTTGATGTCAAAGGGGGAGAGATTCTTGGTGTTGTTGTTGCCATCAAGTCCAAAGGGGGAGATTGTTGGCATTATGATACAGGTTTTGTCCTTGATGGCAACTCACATAGATGACAGTTCACAGTGCAATAGGTTAACAACAAAGGATTACAAATCAGACTCCAGAGATTGAAGAAAGAGGGGTATACACTGGTTCACTTTGTCAAAGTACCATATACACGCGGGAACATAGATCAAAAATAGCGTATACATATACACGCACTTTCACAAAAAGAAAAGCGCGTATGGGATGGAAAATCAAGGTTTTGGTCTAAGGTATTGGTCCAAGGTATTTGGGCCGTGGTATTGACTCTTGCTATTTGGTCCAAGGTATTGGTCCTAAGTGGTTTTGGTCCAAGGTATTGACAAAGGGCCTAAAGCTATATAAAGAAGAGAAGATCATAAGGCTAGGTATGCAATCAGTAAGATTCTAAGGAATACTTTTATCTGAAGTATATTTTATGTTGCAGGGTTATGTTTGGGACTAGATCTGAAATATTCATGTGCACCTTGAGTTCAATATTGGATTAGGAAGATGAGACCTGAAATGGCTTATTCTTGAATGATCTGATATTGGTTGAGACTAGATTTGATGTTTTGCACCTATTTTATTCGTTATCTATCATGATATGGGTTTGTCTGAAGTCTGGAATTGCAGCAAAGTTCTGAGTCAATATTTGTAGATTTGTACATAGGTTCAAGCAGCGTATACAAGAGAAAAGCTTCTTTTTCAGATCTGACTTGTCTATTTGATCAAATTCTATTGTTTTACTGTTGTCTGTCAATGAAGTCTTCTTAGATCTGAATGTAAAACTGAATGCATAAGAAGGTTGGCATTTGATTGATTGATTGTATAAGTGAGAAGAAGTGATCTCTGTCCCTGCCTGTGTAAAGCTCTGTAAGTTGACAATAGATACTCAGTATATTGCTGTTTGGTACAGAATTGATTCAAAAGTTTATGTTTGCAGTATTTTTGAAGGTATACGCAAGTTTGATTAATGGAAGTAGCGTATACACGCAGTTTCGGTTCATCCAAGTGGCACGTACACTCTAATGCATGATTTTTGAGGTTATAGCTAGTTTTGAATGATGATGCAGGGTTCTGGGTTCAACAAAATGTTCTGGTCTCAGTGATTTGATTGTTCAGATTAATTGAATGTTGGTTGATGTAGTTTAAGTTTAAAAAGTTTTTGATGGTTCCAGTATGAAAATTGGATGAAACGTGGCCTTCAAATTTTGGTGTTGTGATCCAGGAGTATCCAGTTTGAAAATTCATGAAACGTGGTCCCTGGAAGAAGAAAGAAGGTCGTAGCCTTTTGTAGGTTGGCGCCTACCTACTAGTAAACATATTGGCTAGTACAAGAGCTAGGGGGTTGCAGCTCCCTTCCAATAGAAGCTGGAAAATGAGAGAAGGTTGTAGCCTTCTTTAGGTGGGTGCCTATGTACTGCTATGAGTCTACACCAGTACAAGATTGTAAATAGATTTTCTTATTATTAAAAGAAGACAGAGATGACAGCAGCAGGTGGTTTTCACCCACATTGGGTTTCCACCTTAAATCTTGATGTTCATGTGTGCTGCTTATATGTGATGCATTATTCTGCTTTACTGCACTGTCTAATAAGTTACTGATGTACTGGTTTAAGATTAACACATGATAAATTGTCTAAATCACAAGTTCTCTGGAAATACGCTAGTTTCTTCAATCACAGTTGTGTGTACACACTAGTTCACTTCATTGAAGTAGCATATATAAAACTATTTGGGAAATAAAATTATTTATCTCATAATATTGATTCACCCCCCTCTCAGTATTATTTCCAACATTCCCATTAGTTAAAGTCACCATTTCTTAAGTGCATGTAGTATTGCCAACATTTCCTTCTCATAAATAGCTTGCTTGAGATGTAGCTGTAAAAATACCCAATTGCCTACATCAAAAATTCTTTCACTGCAATGTTGATCTGCCTATTGTTTCATTCGATTATGCACCAAAGTGGCATTATCCTTTAAAAGTTAGAGAACTTGTTGTTGATGCTCAATGTGAAATTTCAATGCTTGAATATTTTTCTTCTTGATATGTCCTTCTATCTTGAGAGTTTGAGTGGTAATTTCTTCCGATGCATTACAAGATATGGTCGAATTCATTTCTTGATGCTCGATGTGATCTTTCACTTTTTGAACATTTTTCTTCTTGATATTTCCTTCTATCTTGATAGTTTGAGGAGTGGTAATTCTGGCCAATGCATTACAAGATATGGTCCCGATTCATTTCTTCTTTCTCGATGTATCTTTCAATTCTTGAACATTTTTCTCTGATATGTCCTTCTATCTTTGAAGATGGAGTGGTAATTCTTGCCAAATAGTCAAATTCATTTCTTTCTTCTATGGGGTGGTTCCTGGTGCATAATCCTCTTTTTTTGACGTTCTTGATCCTTTCTTCCTCCTCTTCACAATCAATGTAAAATAATTTCTTCTCAGCACACTTATGACCTTTAATGTATTTGTTATCACAATTGTAACAAAGCCCTTTTGCTCTCTTTTCTTCCAATTGTTGTGGTGTCAACCTTGTAGGTTGTGGAAGGCTAGGAGAAACAACACTTCCATATTTAAAGTTGTGAGGGGTAGACTTCCTTGTTGCCATAATTGTGCTTTCCACTTTTCTTGTGAACCTGAATGCCTTCTCCAATGAATCAGGTTTCCAAAGACGAACCTCATGTTGAACGTCATCCTTTAAAGTCCCTATGGAGACATCAATCCTCTGCTTCTTTGGAATATCATTCTCCCTTATATTCAATTTTTGAAAGTCCTCAATGTGCTTTTCCATTGAAAACTTTTGTTTGAGATTTATCAATTGGCTAAAGAAGGTGTTTCTCTTTGTATCCTCATAATGTGCTATCATTTCCTCCGTGAAAATTGACCACATAACAAGTGGTTTACGAGAACAAAGCCCTTTATACCATACATATTGATCCAGTTCTAAATATGAAGATGCAATATGTACCTTTTGAAATAGTTGCACCTCATGTAGATCAAAATATTTCTCCATCTGTAGTATCCAATTTACTAGATCCTTGCCATCAAACTTCTTCATATCGCCTTTTCTTGATTTTAGGAGATCGATCTTGAAATGGCTGTAACTCTATAATTTTGGATCTCCTAGTTTTGAAACTACGACCTGCAATAGCCCTCTGCGTCTTCTTTCCAATGCCACTAGTTTGATCAAAATTAGATTCTCCAAGGAAGAGTTATACACAATCTCCCAAGATGACCTGATTATATACCTTTTTAGAAGATCTAATTTGTACGAAGTTCCATGTGTCACTCTTTCGACTTTTGGATCTGAAAACGATACATAGAAAACTACAGTCCGTCCTCTTTCTGTAACTTCTTACGAAATTTCAATCTGATGCTCCGAACAAAAGTTATGACAATTTTCCCCAGGTCAGTTGTTTGGAATTTAATTCGAGAGTCTACAAAAACCCTAACTTCCTCAGATCATATCTCTGAAAATATAGTGATATAAGCTTTGGAATTCAGACCCAATGTTCAGAACCATTTTGGCTTGAATGGGTTTTTCTCTTAGCTTTTGAAACGTCGCTGAAAAAAATTTATAGTGAAAATTCCACGATGATCTATTTGGAGCAGCGAAACCCTAGAATCCCAAATCTTTGACACCAAATGTTATGAAACCAGCTCACAAAAAGATAGAAAAGATAAATCAATGCCTTAGAAATAAGCCTCTTCGAGGGGGCAACCTCCTTTACATTACACAAATGAACAATTCTTGGATGATACAAATGCCAAGATCTCCTTTCTATATATAGGAGTTTAAGGGGTCATAATATAATCAGAGCTGACATAACAATAATAATGTAAGGGCACAATAATAACAATAGTGGGCTTCTATGGGGCACAATAATAACAATATGGGGACTACATGGACACAACAATATAATAATGGGGGTTGTACTATAACAATAAGGGGTTAAACTAGTAGTATAGGGACCTAACACATGATAAGTGGGCCTCGGTAGAGTCAGATTCTAATGATCACATCTTAGTCATAACTGCCTATTCTGACATCACGTCTTGTTTTCATGCCGAGCCTCATGTAGGGTGGTTGGACTCTATGTGAAAGTGGAAGGTGCCGCTAAAATTTAAATGTTTTACTTCATTGGCCATCCACAATTGCATCCTTATCGGGAAAACCTCATTAAGAGAGGTTTTCGGGGTCTAGGTTATTGTCCTCTTTGTGGACTAGCTCCAGAGGAGGTTAGACACCTCGTTCTTCTCTGCCCTTTTGAAATTGATCTATTGGAGGTGATCACAAATACCCTTGATATGGATTTGTGGGTGGATAGGACTTCTATCACTGATTGGCTAAATGAATGGAGCTCTCGTCAGTCTCTTCTTAGATCTCTTCCGCTTTACTTTGTATGGGGTGTCTAGGTTTGCAGGAACATGTATATCTTTTAAAATATGTCGCTCGATGTACATTCTATCATCTTGAAGATCTTGAACTATTATCAAGAGGTGGGTCCTTGGAAACCTAGGGAAACTTGCAAGTTTCCCTCTCTCTTGAAGATTGACTTCTCCTCCCCGGTTGGATTTTTTGATGGTGCATCCTCTAGGGAATTGTGTTGTTGCGGGTCCTTCATTCTGATTGATCACCACAAAGGTTTTCACTTCTTCTAGTCCGAAGGTGAAACTTGTCGTAGTTGCAGGGCATAGGTGCTTGCCCTTTGGGGAGTCCTGTGTTTGGGTTCTCGACTTGCAGTCGAGAACATTTTGGTTATTGGGGACTCCAAATCCGTTATAGATTATAGTTTTCATCCTTTCTCCCCCTTATTTCTCTATACTTATATTTGTATTTATTGGAATTTTTTTAAACTTAAATATTAAGGTCACTTACAAATATTTGAATATATTTTAGATAACTGCATTATAATTGTAGAAAGAATTGACAAATATTTATAAGGTGTAGATTAGTTTATTTGTATGGGGTTTAATTTTTATTAGATTTCAAGTTGAAATCTCATGGGGAGAGGTTGATAATGAGAGCCACATGTAAGAAATAAACTATCCCAAGGGGTATTCAGTATTAAGATTCTTCACAATCTTGGTAATATCATGGTAATAACATCACATCTTCACAATCTTGGTAATATCATGGTAATAACATCCCATCTCCTAGTAGGAAGATCAACTATTTTTCCATTCACAATTACAATTGTCCTTGCCTTAGACATTTGTAAATTCTATCTCCTTATGGGAAGATCAATTATTCTTCCATTTAAAATTAGAAATGTCCTTGACCTAGACATTTATAAATGACATCTAATTATTCTATGGTTTGGATTTCCTTTGCTAGAATTCAGTGAAACATTTTTTAGTTGGATAATATTTTTTTTGTTTAAAATGTGTTTTTGAATGTCTAGCTGGATTCAACCGCCTTAAAAGCTTTAGATACACTAAAATTGTACAAAGTTCACAACTCAAAAATATTTATACAAAGTTCACAACTCAAAAATATAAATTCTATAAATTCTATGGCCTCTTCCATTCAAAACAAAAATGTATTACAGTCTACATGTTCATTTGAGCTAATTGCATGGTTAGACATTTTTATTTTTCCAAGCATTATAGTTTAAGTTAATGATTGGGTCGCTCTTTCTTCATCTTTTCTATTCAATAGGATTTTATTTTCATCTAACTCAATTAATCATTATCATCTTAGTATATAAGTATATAGTATATGGTGTTTAATATTTGGTTTTTTTAAATAAATATTGTTTAAATTTAATGGGAATTTTTTTAATAAATAAATTTATTTTTTTTATAATTTACCATAATTCTATATACTAAAAATATTAAATTTATTTTATATATTTTAAAAAAAATCAACACTGAATTTATTTATATTTAAAAACCCAAAAAACATATAAAATTAGAGAATCAAATCAATAAGAATAATTACGCCATTCTTGCTTTTAAAGTTTTGCTATTTAGAATCGAATGGCAAATAAAAAAATCCTTATAATCACCCACAAAAAAATCAAAACTCGGAGCATTTTTCTTTTTTAACAAGAGTATGCACTTTTTACCTTTTCAGAATATATATATATATATCTAAAAAGGTTCGGAATATATTTGTTTTTTTAAACAAGTTCACATGGGGCATGAATGAACAGAGCGGGTAGAATGGTAGGTATATAGATGAAATTGGTGGAAAGGTTGGTATATTGGTGAAATATTTATTGTAAATTTAATGATACGGAACCATTGAAGGCAAAGTCAAATGACTGACTTCTCTGTACTTCACAAACGGATATCCAGTGTGGAGAAGGATATAGGGGAGTGTAGTCAGAGTAAAGGAGGGCCACCGCTTGTCTAGCGAAAGACAATGAACGGGAGTTTTGGACGATTGTGTTACGTGGCATGTCGCAAACGGAAGAGCTCTTCTTTTCAATGAGGAATTTGATGGGTCACAATATTTGTGGAATCTGTGGATACATTTAAGCTTTAACTAGGTGGAATATATGGTGGAGTGGATTAATTAGTGGATCATTTTAATAATTGTATTTGCCTTTTGGCAATGGGTTAGACTGTTTTTCATTTTTGTTTTGTTTGTTTATTTTAATTGATTAGGATTATATATATATATAGTCCAAGGGTTAGTTTAATACTGAAATCAGTGTCTTGCTAATCTGGAGGTCACATGGTCAATTCTCCTCGAAAACTTTTGGGGTCAGGGCTAAATATATAAGCCGAGAGGTTTGATCTTTTTCAAGGTCGATTTGCTTAGTTCTTATCGTGGACGTAACGGCTAATATATATATATATATATATATATATATAATTTTTTTAATTTAAATTGAATTTAATAATGTAATTTAAATGTTTTATGTTTTGTTTTTTTGTATTATATTAATAAATAAGATTTTAAAATTTTAAATTTAATTGTTTTAATTTGTAAAATATTTTAGGGTTTTTTAGGGCGCTGAATCTATTTATGCATTAAAAAATGTATTTTAAATAATAAAAAATCACAGTCTTTCTTGAAATTATATTTTCTTATTTTAATAAAAAAAATCAAATTTTCATCTATAAATTAAATTATGCCCATTTAAAATGTAGGCTTCCCCAATCCTACCTTCATCACTACTCTCACATGAAAGTGGAAGTTAACATTAAAGTGTTTGCATTTATAATGCTCTCTCTATTAAATGCACATTTCCCCACCTCACTTTATGTCATGAAATGCTTATTTTAAATTCACACTCCTCGCCACCCTTCAATCAATATGCATCTTGCAACAATCTTGCAGAGGTTATTTTTGTTAGTGGATCGATTCTGATATAACTCTATTCCATGTCATCTAAAGGTGGAAAATTGTTTATTTTCAAGGCACACTCCCCCATCCTTTGAGTAATATGCACCTTGCAATAATTTTAATTAATTAAAATTATTATAAGGATTGTTTTTTCAATTAATTAATCGATTCCACTACATTCCATGTATTCTCGTACATATTCTCATGCTAATTTATTTGTATGTGGTTCAGAAAGAAATTTAAGTTTAAATTTACCCCACTCAGCTCAATAACATTTTATATATATTGATGCATTCAATGCTAATGTATTTGTATATGACTGGAAGGAAAATTAAATTTCAAATTTACCCACCAATGCTAATACCATGTCGTATGTATTGAGGCATTCACATGCCAATGTATTTATATCTCATCTCATGAGAAATTTAATTTATATTACCCCATTTAGGTTTGGTCATAATTATGGTTTACCTAGAGTCAGATTGGCTCTAGGTGGATGGTACATAAATGGTTTCCAAATTTGTGTATGTTATCATGACATTCTTCAATTATAGATTTTTTATGGTTGACTAATGAAGATGGATTCATGAACTATGTTACGAAGAAGCATTCTTTCTTGATAATTTTATAGGAAGTAAACAAATCAGAGTTCACTTCATGGAAAAATAAGGGTTAATTAGTAAGCCTCTTGAACTTGTCCATACTGATTTATGTGGACCAACAAGGAAAAAGTCACCTCGTGGAGAAGAATACTTTATTTTGTTCATTGATGATTTTTCCAGAATGTGTTGGATAGGTCTTCTAAAGCATAAAGATGAAGCATTTGAAAAGTTCCAAGCCTTCAAAGCTTTGGTTGAAAATGAATCAGATCGAAAAATCAAATGCCTCAGATATAATCGAGGAGGGGAATTTATATCGGATGAATTATTTGACTTTTGTGAACAACATGGAATAAAAAGGCAATTCTCCACCACAAGAACTCCTCAACAAAATGGTGTGCTAGAAAGGATGAACAGAATAGTTCAACAAATGGCTCAAGCTATGTTAGATGAATCTGGAACTCCTGCAACCTTTTGGGGTGAAGCTGCATTCACTGCCGTGACTATTCTCAACAAAGAAAATGTTCGGGTAAATAGCACTCAAACTCCATGTGAACTTTGGTATGGTAAGACTCCTACTATAAAATACTTTAAAGTTATTGGAAGCAAATTTTTTATCAAAAGGACTGATGAAAAACTTGTTATGTTTGAACCCATATTAGATGAAGGTATTCTTCTTCGTTATTCTTCAAGAAGTAAAGGATATACATGTTACAATAAAAGACTTAGGAAAATTGTTGAAAGAATTAATTTTGTAGTGGATGAAGCATGCAGAAATCCAAAACAAATAAAATCAACAGAAGATTATGACAATGAGGAAGATGGGGATTAATTTCCCAATCAAATCAAAATTATATTGAAGAAGAAACCAATGAAGCACCAGAAGAAGATATAATGGTAGAAGAAAAGACTCCATCCAGGTATGTTCAGAAAAATCACCCAGAAACTCAAATTTTAAGGGAAAAGGAGGCAAGTGTATAGACAAGAAGAACTATTATAGGGACCTCAAGCTATCTAGCTCTACTATCCTCCACCGAACCTCAAATGTAAATGAAACATGCAAAGATGAATGTTGGGTCAAGGCCATGGATGAAGAACTTGAGAAAATTGAAAAGAATGATACTTGGGAATTAGTTCCTAGACCTCATGATACAAATATTATAGGAACTAAATGGATATTGAAGAACAAGCTGAATGAAAATGGAGAAGTCATTAGAAGCAAGGCCAAACTTGTTTGTAAAGGGTATGCTCAACAAGAAGGTATACATTTTGAAGAAACTTTTGCACCTATTGCCAGACTTGAAGCCATAAGGATGTTTCTTGCTCTTTCCAGCTTTCAAAAATTCAAAGTGATGATGATGATAATAGTGGTTAACGTCCACTGAGACCAAATTGGTCTATTAGACCTATAATTTTCTTAGTTTTCAATTGTCTGGCTCCTCGTCTTTCTTGGCGAGATTGATGTTGTAGCTTTCTTTTTTTTCTCTACGGTCTTCCAACGTCCTTTATCTTACATCTCCTTCATCTCTTCTGGTCCTTGGGACATTGGTGTCTTAGCTTCGCGATCTATTGTGTTCATCCTTTTAAAGATAGTCGGAGAAGAAGTTTGGTCTAGGAGATCTGCTTTGCTGTTAAATGAAGATTTATTTTGTGCGATATTTGAATCCTCATAACTGGTGATGCTTGAGGGGTTCTCGTGTTCACTTTTTTGTTGTTGGGCGGGGCTTTCTCCATGCTTTCCTTGAGAGTTGTTTCATTCTTGCCCGATTTCTTGTGATTCAAATTTTTCTCTAGAGTATTCTTCTTTGATGACAGTGTAGTGTTCTTTTTGTGCTCCTTCCCACCATGTAGATCTGTGGTGGTTTTTTTTAGCAGAATTTTTTTGGGAGGCTTTTGGGCAATTTTTGGCTAGATGGTTTGTCTCAAAGCAGGATCGACATCTGAAGAGGACACTTTCATAATCGAGTTTCTGGTTCCACACATAGTCTTTACTTGTTAGGTTTTTTTCAGCCGGGAATTCAGCGCTGAAGTCCATTTCCACACAAATGCGTGCATAGGTGGTTCTGGCATATTCCTCTGTTTCTGGGCACCTGCAGTAAAATTTCCCAATTGCATTTCCAATGGCTTTTAGCGAGGAGAGATTCCAAAGATGCAAGGGTAGGCTTGGAAATCTCACCCAAACTGGTGCTGAGGTTATGAATTATGTTGAGGGATCGAATGATGGGTTCCATGGCTTCATGAATAGGCCTGATTTTTCCCAAAACCAAGGGCTGGAATCTAGAATACATTGTCTGCTTTCAAGATTTTCAAAATCTACTATAAAGAAACCCCTAGCACAGGGATAGATATTAATTTCATCAGAAACAATAGGCTTCCATACCTCCGAGATCCAATTGTGGAGAGCTGTCAGTCGCGGCCAAAAACCATTGAACCGGCATATTAGGACACTTTCGGAAAGCTTCAAAGCCTTATCGAGTGAGGCCTGGACCACTTGGACAGTGGAAACTGAGTATACCAAATGGATGTAAAATCAGTCTTCCTTAATGGAGATTTAGAAGAAGAAGTTTATATTGAACAACCAAAAGGATTCATTCTTGGAAATGATGCAAAACTTGTATGCAGACTCAAAAAGTCTCTCTATGGTCTGAAATAGGCTCCAAGGGCCTGGTATTACCGCCTTGACAAATATCTACACCAACAAGGTTTTACAAAAGGTTCTGCAAATAACAATCTATATTCAAAGATTGAAACTAATAAATTGCTAATTATTATTGTTTAGGTTGATGATATTATTTTTGGTAGCAATGAAGAATCCATGAGTCAGAATTTTGCTTCAGTAATGCAACAAGAATTTGAAATGTCCTTGCTTGGTGAACTTACCTATTTTCTTGGTCTACAAGTTCATCAAACTAAAGATGGTATTTTTCTTTCGCAAACCAACTATCTCAAACAGATCTTGAAAAGGTACGGAATGGAAGATTTTAAATCTGTATGTACCCCAATGGTAAGGATGTAGTCTTAGCTCAAATGATGAATCAACAACAATACATAAACCAACTTACAGATCCATGATTAGCAGTTTGTTTTATCTAACAGGTACCTGACCTAACATTTCATGCAGTAGGAATAGTTGGAAGATTCCAAGCAAATCCAAAGGAATCACACCTTCAGGCAGTCAAAAGAATTTTCAAATATCTTCAAGGAACTTAGGACTTTGGACTATGGTATCCTAGAGATGCAAATCTTACTCTTCATGCATATACAGATGTAGATTGGGCAGGAAGTGTTGATGATAGAAAAAGCACTAGTGGTGGTGCATTATATATTGGTTCCAGGTTAGTGTCTTGGTTCAGCAAGAAACAAAGTTCAATTGCTTTATCTACAACTGAAGCAGAATATGTGGCTGCTGCATCTTGCTGCACACAACTACTTTGGATGATGGAAACTTTGCAAGGCATTCAGATCACATGTACTCCACCCATCTCCATTCTATGTGATAATACAAGTGCCATCAGTATTTCAAAGAATCCAATCATGCACTCCAAGACCAAGCACATACCCATCAAGTACCATTTTCTACGAGAGCAAGTGCTTGAACAAAAGGTCAAATTGGAGTATGTTCCCTCCAAAGAATAGGTTGTTGATATATTCACTAAACCACTGCCTAGAGAAACATTTGAATATCTCAGACAAAAGCTGGGAGTAGTTGCAGCATCATCCTGATGTTAAAATCCAGTTTTTCAGAAGGAGGTTATTATATGCATGTTTCATGAAGTATAGTCACGTATACATGCAGGTTTCGGTGGCTGAAGAAGCGTATATGTTTTCTGACGGGGAAAACAGTGGGTCAGACTTTGATATGGGTGCTCTATCTGATGTTGATGATTATAGTCTAACGATATTCTTTGTTCATTAATTTTTATTTGACTGACAAAGATGCCTTGATTAATAACTTGTTAACAATGCACAAGTAGCACAGGTTCAGGGGGAGCATTAGCCTTCACTCACATTCTGCATTGTTGGCATTATGGTTGCTGAGTCTAGCTATGGCTTCAGATATTTATACCATTTTTTGCTTAAGTCTTGTAAAAGTCTAGGGTGTAATATGACTTCTCATACATTTGAATGAGTCCTATTGGACAAATGATGTAATCTGTATCCCCACTTTACATGGGATGGATGATGTAATATTTATTTTATTTTTGTCATGTATAAACAATTGGTATATCCCCACTTGGTTGGGTGGATAAGTCAAATTTGGTGTATCCCCACTTGGTTGGGAGATTGATGTATGTATGAGTCATTGGTGCTAGGAAGGTCATACTCACTTAGTCGAGTTATAGAGTCATGTTATTCTTTTGAAAAATAATTTTTTTTGCAGACTCTGCATATGCTCAGGGGGAGCATGGACCTCACATGGACAGTTTAGTGCATCTCAGCATGTACAAAGGGGGAGCTTAATCAGAGAATTCAGCACAACATAATGTATATCAAAAGGGGAGAATATCTTGGTCCACCCTTTTCCCTTGATGTCAAAGGGGGATAGTGTCTTGGTGTTATTGTTGCATCTTGGTGTTGTTTTTGCCATCAAGTCCAAAGGTGTAATATTCCTAATTAGCCATGGCTAATTGGAATATTCGATTTTGTTCGTTTTTGCATTCTATAGTTATTAGTAAATAAAAAGTGAGGAAGGGGGACGTAACTCACTTTTAGAATAAAAATTCACTTCCTAGTAGCACAACGTTGTGACTTAAAGGGGAGCCAAGGGGGCCAAAAGGGGATGCAGAAATGGAGCCCCCACAGACACATGAAGGAACTGCATAGGAGGAAAGGAACACGTGGCAAGAGGGGAATCACACAGGAGGAGGTGAGCCTTGGGATTAAGAGAGGCAAAGGCTATAAAAGAGAAAGGAGCCCCCTCATTTTGATCATTTTGGCTATGAGCATTTGTGATAGTCATTTCGACTTAGAGCACGCTGGCTGTTTAGCTAGTATGCAACGTTGTTTAGTGCATTGAGTGTCTCCATTCGGAGATCTCACCCTTAGCCCCAGGGAACTTCGAGTGCCTGCTTGGTCAAGTTATTTCCATTGGCATTCCTATAGTAGTTTCATCAGCATTTCAGTAGTCGTTTCATCAGCGTCTTTGAGGAACTGCGCAGAACCCCAAGGGGGTGATTTTCTGGAGTTGGCCATTCTAGAAAAGCTTTCTGGGTTTTTCTGGGTTTTTTGAGTAGAGTCTGATACTAGATTTTTAGCCTTTTCTAAGGAGGGGAGAAGCCCCAAATTCTCATTCGATTTCCAGTAGCAACAGTAGCACGACAATTTTCTAGCAGTTGGGACACAGATTAGTGTGAGGCCATTCCAAGAAATCTTTCTGGGTTTTTCTGGGTTTCTTGAGTAGAGACCGAATCCAGAGTTTCAGCTTTTTCCGAGGAGAGGAGCAGCCCCAAATCATCATTTGTTTTCTAGTAGCAACAACATCCACGCAGAGAAGCCATTCTTGTCATTTTGAGAGTATTTCTTCACTTGCCTTGTGCAAGTCGAGGTGCCATCTATCTAATCACCTCTTGTACTCATTTATTGCTTAGTATAATAAAATGGCTTAGCATTTCTCGCTGCATTTCTTGTGTATCTGCTTATATTTCCGGTTTACATTATTATATGTTATTCCACTATTATTTTATCACTTCTGGGTTATTATATCATTTGCACATATTTGGTTGGAGTTTTTACTGGGGCTTGAGGAATATTTTGGGTTAGGAATATTACAAAAGGGGGGATTGTTGGCATTATGATACAGGTGTTGTCCTTGATGGCAACTCACATAGATGACAGTTCACAGTGCAACAGGTTAACAACAAAAGATTACAGATCAGACTCCAGAGATTGAAGAAAGAGAGGTATACGTTGGTTCACTTTGTCAAAGTAGCATATACACGCGAGAACATAGATCAAAAAGAGCGTATACGTATACACGCAATTTCATAGAAAGAAAAGCGTGTATGGGATGGAAAAACAAGGTTTTGGTCTAAGGCATTGGTCCAAAGTGTTTGGTTCGTGGTATTGAACCTAGGTATTTGGTCCAAGGTATTGGTCCTAAGTGGTTTTGGTCCAAGGTATTGACAAAGGGCCTAAAGCTATATAAAGAGGAGAAGATCATAAGGCCAGGTGTGCAATCAATAAGATTCTAATGAATACTTATATCTGAAGTATATTTTATATTGCAGGGTTATGTTTGGGACTAGATCTGAAATATTCATGTGCACCTTGATTTCAATATTGGATTAAGATCATGAGACCTGAAATGACTTATTCTTGAATGATCTGATATTGGTTGAGACTAGATCTAATGTTTTGCACCTGTTTTATTCGTTATCTATCATGATATGGGTTTGTCTGAAGTCTGGAATTGCAGCAAAGTTCTGAGTCAATATTTGCAGATCTTTACATAGGTTCATCTCGGCCAAAGAGCGTATACATGCAGGTTTTTTTCTTTCAAGTAGCATATATAAAAGAAAAGCTTCTTTTTCAGATCTAACTTATCTATTTGATCAAATTCTATTGTTTTACTGTTGTCTGTCAATGAAGTCTTCTTAGATCTGAATGTAAAACTGAATGCATAAGAAGGCTGGCATTTGATTGATTGATTGTATAAGTGAGAAGAAGTGATCTCTGTCCCTGCCTGTGTAAAGCTCTGTAAGTTGACAATAGATATTCAGTATATTGTTGTTTGGTACAGAATTGATTCAAAAGTTTATGTTTGCAGTATTTTTGAAGGTATACGCAAGTTTGATTAATGGAAGTAGCGTATACACGCAGTTTCGGTTCATCCAAGTGGCACGTACACTCTAATGCATGATTTTTGAGGTTACAGCTAGTTTTGAATGATGATGCAAGGTTCTGGGTTCAACAAAATGTTCTGGTGTCAGTGATTTGATTGTTCAGAATAATTGAATGTTGGTTGATGTAGTTTAAGTTTAAAAAGTTTTTGATGGGTCCAGTATGAAAATTGGATGAAACGTGGCCTTCAAATTTTGGTGTTATGATCCAGGAGTATCCAGTTTGAAAATTCAAGAAACGTGGTCCCTGGAAGAAGAAAGAAGGTTGTAGCCTTTTGTAGGTTGGCGCCTAAGTACTAGTAAACATATTGGCTAGTACAAGAGCTAGGGGGTTGCAGCTCCCTTCTAGTAGAAGCTGGAAAATGAGAGAAAGTTGTAGCCTTCTGCAGGTGAGTACCTGCGTACTATTATGAGTCTACACCAGTACAAGATTGTAAGTAGATTTTCTTATTATTAAAATAAGATAGAGATGACAGCAGTAGGTGGTTTTCACCCACATTGGGTTTCCACCTTAAATCTTGGTGTTCATGTGTGTTGCTTATGTGTGATGCGTTATTCTGCTTTTACTACACTGTCTAATAAGATACTGATGTATTGGTTTAAGATTAACACATGATAAATTGTTTAAATCAAAATTTCTCTGGATATACACTGGTTTCTTTAATCACAGTTGCGTGTACACGCTAGTTCACTTCACTGAAGTAGCATATATAAATCTGTTTGGGAAATACTATTATTTATCTCATAATACTGATTCAGCCCCCTCTCAATATTATTTACAACATTCCCATTATTTAAGGTCGTCATTTCTTAAGTGCATGTAGTTTTGCCAACATTTCCTTCTCATAAATAGCTTGCTTGAGATGTAGCTGTAAAAATACACAATCGCCTACATCAAAAATTCTTTCAATGCAATGTTCATCTGCTTGTTGTTTCATTCGATTCTACACCAAAGTGGCATTATCTTTTAAAAGTTGGAGAACTTGTTGTTGATACTCGATGTGATATTTCAATGCTTGAATATTTTTCTTCTTGATATGTCCTTCTATCTTGAGAGTTTGAAGAGTGGTAATTTCTTCCAATGCATTACAAGATATGGTTGGATTCATTTCTTGATGCTCGATGTGATCTTTCAGTTCTTGAACATTTTTCTTCTTGATATGTCCTTCTATCTTGATATTTTGAGGAGTGGTAAGTCTGGCCAATGCATTACAAGATATGTCGGATTCATTTCTTATTTCTCGATGTGATCTTTCATTTCTGAACATTTTTCTTCTGATATGTCATTCTATCTTAAGAGTTTGAGGAGTGGTAATCTTGCCAAATGGTCGGATTCATTTCTTCTTTCTCTGGGGTTGGTTTCCTGGTGCATATCCCTTCTTTTGACGTTTCTTGATCCTTTTCTTCCTCCCTCACAATCAACATGACAATAATTTCCTCCTCACATACTTTGACCTTTAATGTATTTGTTATCACAATTGTAACAAAGCCCTTTTGCTCTTTTTTCTTCCAATTGTTGTGGGTCAACCTTGTAGTTGTGGAAGGCTAGGAGAAACAACACTTCCATATTTATAGTTGTGAGGGGTAGACTTCCTTGTTGCCATAATTGTGCTTTCCACTTTTCTTGCAAACTTGATTGCCTTCTCCAATGAATCAGGTTCCCAAAGACGAACCTCAAGTTGAACATTATCCTTTAACGTCCCTATGGAGACATCAACCCTTTGCTTCTTTGGAATAGAATTTTCCCTTATATTCAATTTTTGAAAGTCCTCAATGTGCTCTGCCATTGAACACTTTTGTTTGAGATTTATCAATTGGCTAAAGAAGGCGTTTCTCTTTGTACCCCATATTATGCTATCATTTCCTTCGTGAAAATTGACCACGTAACAAGTGGTTTACGAGAACAAAGCCCTTTATGCCATAAATATCGATCCGGTTCTAAATATGAAGATGCAATATGTACCTTTTGCAACAGTTGCACCTCATGTAGATCAAAATATTTCTCCATCTGTAGTATCCAATTTATTAGATCCTTGCCATCAAACTTCCTCATATTGCCTTTTCTTGATTTTAGGAGATCGATCTTGAAACGACTATAACTCTGTAATTTCGGATCTCCCAGTTCTGAAATTATGACCTGCAATAGCCCTCTGCTTCTTCTTTCCAATGCCACCAGTTTGATCGAAATTAGATTCTCCAAGAAAGAGTTATACACAATCTCCCAAGATAACTTGATTATATAAATTTTTAGAAGATCTAACTTGTACAAAGTTCCATGTGTCATTCTTTCGACTTTTGGATCTAAAAAAGATATACAGAAAACTACAGTCCGTCCTCTTTCTGTAACTTCTTATGAAATTTCAATCTGATGCTCCGAACAAAAGTTATGACAATTTCCCCAAGTCAGCTGTTTGGAATGTAATTCAAGAGTCTGCAAAAATCCTAACTTCCTCAGATCATATCTCTAAAAATATAGTGATACAAGCTCTGAAATACGAACCCGAAGTTCAAAACCATTTCGGCTCAAATGGGTTTTACTTTTAGCTACGAAAACGTCGCCGAAAAAAAATTATAGCGAAAATTCCACGATGACCTATTTGGAGCAGCGAAACCCTAGAATCCCAAATCTCTGACACCAAATGTTATGAAACCAGCTCACAAAAAGATAGAAAAGATAGATCAATGCCTTAGAAATAAGCCTCTTCGAGGGGGCAACCTCCTTTACATTACACAAATGAACAGTTTTTGGATGATACAAATGCCAAGACCTCCTTTCTATATACAGGAGTTTAAGGGGTCATAATATGATCAGAGCCAACATAACAATAATAATATAAGGGCACAATAATAACAATAGTGGGCTTCTATGGGGCACAATAATAACAATATGGGGACTACATGGACACAACAATATAATAATGGGGGTTGTACTATAACAATAAGGGGTTACACTAGTAGTATAGACACATGATAAGTGGGCCTGGGTGGAGTCAGATTCTGATGATCACAATCAATCATAACTGCCTATTCTCACATCACATCTTGTTTTCATGCCAAGCCTCATGCAGGGTGGTTGGATTCTATGTGGAAGTGGAAGATGCCAATAAAATTTAAATTTTTTACTTCATTAGCCATCCACAATTGCATCCTTATCGGGAGAACCTCATTAAGAGAGGTTTTCAGGGTCCAGGTTATTGTCCTCTTTGTGGACTGGCTCCACAGGAGGTTAGACACCTCATTGTTCTCTGCCCTTTTTAAATTGATCTACCGGAGGTGATCACAAATACCCTTGATATGGATCTGTGGGTGGACAGGACTTTTATCACTGATTGGCTAAATTAATGGAGCTCTTGTCAGTCTCTTCTTAGATCTCTTCCGCTTTACTTTATATGGGGTGTCTAGGTTTGCAGGAACATGTATATCTTTTAAAATGTGTCGCTCAATGTACATTCTATCATCTTGAAGATCTTGAAGCATTATCAAGAGGTGGGTCCTTGGAAACCTAGGGCTCCTTACAAGTTTCGCTCTCTCTTGAAGATTGACTTCTCCTCCCCGGTTGGATTTTTTGATGGTGCTTCCTCTAGGGAATTGTGTGGTTGCGGGTCCTTCATTTTGATTGATCACCACAAAGGTTTTCACTTCTTCTAGTTCGGAGGTGAAACTTGTCGTAGTTGCAGGGCATTGGTGCTTGCCCTTTGGGGAGTCCTGTGTTTGGGTTCTTGGCTTGCAGTCGAGAACATTTTGGTTGTTGGGGACTCCAAATACATTATCGATTATAGTTTTCATCCTTTCTCCCCCTTCTTTCTCTATACTTATATTTCTATTTATTGGTTTTTTTTTTTTAAGGTCACTCACAAATATTTGAATATTTTTAGATAACTGTATTATAGTTGTAGAAATAATTGACAAATATTTATAACGTGTAGATTAGTTTATTTGTATGGGGTTTAATTTTTATTAGGTTTCAAGTTGAAATCTGAAGGGGGAAGGTTGATGATGAGAGCCACATGTAAGAAATAAACTATCCCAAGGGGTATTCACTATTAAGATCCTTCACAATCTTGGTAATATCATGGTAATAACATCACATCTTCACAATCTTGGTAATATCGTGGTAATAACATCCCATCTCCTAGTAGGAAGATCAACTGTTTTTCCATTCACAATTACAATTGTCCTTGGCTTAGACATTTGTAAATCCCATCTCCTTATGGGAAGATCAATTATTCTTCCATTTAAAATTAGAAATGTCCTTGACCTAGACATTTATAAATGACATCTAATTATTCTATGTTTTGGATTTCCTTTGCTAGAATTCAGTGAAACAATTTTTAGTTGGATAATATTTTTTTTGTTTAAAATGTGTTTTTGAATGTCTAAATGGATTCAACCGCCTTAAAAACTTTAGATACACTAAAATTGTACAAAGTTCACAACTCAAAAATATTTATACAAAGTTCACAACTCAAAAATATAAATTCTATAAATTCTATGGCCTCTTCCATTCAAAACAAAAATGTATTACAGTCTACATGTTCATTTGAGCTAATTGCATGGTTAGACATTTTTATTTTTCCAAGCATTATAGTTTAACTTAATGATTGGGTGAGTGTTTCTTCATCTTTTCTATTCAATAGGATTTTATTTTCATCTAACTCAATTAATCATTATCATCTTAGTATATAGTGTATGGTGTTTAATATTTGGTTTTTTTAAATAAATATTGTTTAAAATTTAATGAGATTTTTTAAATAATAAATTTTTTTTTTAACATAATTCTTAATATTTAAAAATATTAAATTTATTATATATTTAAAAAATTCACACTAAATTTATTATATTAAAAAACCATAAAAACATATAATTAATAATCAAATCAATGAGAAATAATTAACATTCTTTTGCTTTTAAAGTTTTGGTATTTAGAATCGAATGGCAAATAAAAAAAATCCGTATAATCACCCAAAAAATCAAAACTCGGAGCAATTTTCTTTTTTAACGAGAGTATGCACTTTTTACCTCTTCAGAATATATATATATATATATATATAAAAAGAAAGGTTCGGAATATATTTGTTTTTTTAAACAAGTTCACATGGGGCATGAATGAACAGAGCGGGTAGAATGGTAGGTATATAGATGAAATGGGTGGAATGGTAAGTATATGTATGAAATATTTATTGTAAATTTTGAAAATTTAATGATACGTAAAGTCAAATGACTGACTTCTCTGTACTTCACAAACGGATATCCAGTGTGGAGAAGGATATAGGGGAGTGTAGTCAGAGTAAAGGAGGGCCACCGCTTGTCTAGCGAAGGACAATGAACGGGAGTTTTGTACGATTGGGTTACGTGGCATGTCGCAGACGGAAGAGCTCTTCTTTTCAATGAGGAATATGTGACAATGATGGGTCACAATATTTGTGGAGTAGATTAATCTGTGGATACATTTAAGCTTTAACTAGGTGGAATATATGGTGGAGTAGATTAATGAGGGGATACATTTAAGTTTGACTAGCTGGATATATGGTGGAGTGGATTAGTTAGTGGATCATTTCAATAATTGTATTTGCCTTTTGGCAATGTGTTAGACTCGTTCTCATTTTTGTTTGGTTGGTTTATTTATTTATTTATGAAATTGATTAGGATTATATATATATTGATGCATTCAATGCTAATGTATTTGTATATGACTGGAAGGAAAATTAAATTTCAAATTTACCTACCAATGCTAATACCATATCGTATGTATTGAGGCATTCACATGCCAATGTATTTATATCTCATCTCAAGAGAAATTTAATTTATATTACCCCATTTAGGTGGGTCATAATTATGGTTTACCTAGAGTCAGAATGCCTCTAGGTGGATGGTACATAAATGCTTTCCAAATTTGTGTATTTTATCATGACATTCTTCAATCATGGATTCTCTATGGTTGACCAATGAAGATGGATTCATGAACTATGTTATGAAGAAGCATTCTTTTTTAATAATTTTATGGGAGGTAAACACCTACTCTATAGTTTAGTTTGTCTTAAGATCAGTTTGGCATCTCTATTACCCATATTTATTATGTTTGTTTTGTTTTGTTTTTTTTTTAATATAGATTGTCATTTAATAAATATTATGAAAAAAAATGTTTTTTGATAATTTGAATGTCAATAGAATGATTAGTAATTTAGTGATTACAAAAAACAAATGGTTTAATATTTGATATTTTGATAATTGTTCCAAGAGCTTTAGTAGCTTGCAATGTGGGGGAGAAACCCTCGATGCAATTTTTGGTTTGGTGTTGAAATATACACCCTAGTTGGTGGTAGTTAATTTTAGTGGTTGTAAAGTCACCCTAGTTAGCCATTGTGATACTTATAAAGAAATTGAGTCAAAACTCAGTTGAAGGTCAAATTTTTAAGAAGGGGTCAAAATTCTTGAGTAACAACGAATTGATTTACAACTGGGAGGAGGTCAAATTTATTCTATCCTAAGAAGCTGAGTTGCATATTTGATGACGACAATTGTGGTGCTTTAGGGGGATGAATTTTCAAGGAGAGTAGGTGTAAGCAATTCAAGAGTCAATCCCCAAGTTTTTCTTTAAATGTTTGTGTAAATTTCCTCTCAGAATTTCCATTAATAAAATTTTGTGAGAGCTGCAACAGTTCATTTAATTTCTAGGTTTCTATATTAAAAATTTAATTTCTTTGCTGGTAAATTCTATGGTGTGAAATTGTGCAAATTTAATGGTGTTTTCTAGAATAGAAATGTAGACATATTTTTGTGTGGAAAAGACCCTATTAATTTTAATTTAATTAAAAAGGGACATTACCGTGGTATCATAGTTGATTTTCTTGCCAGCCTAGAGGGTTTATGAGAAAATATTTTCGAATCAGTAGGAGAAATTGTTTGCAAAAGTAATTAAAAAAAATTGAAGCTTTGAGTAGAAAATTTGAAGACTATAACAAAAATTCACTTGAAGATTTTACAGAAAAAATGAGGAATCTAACATGAATCTTGCAGGAATATAAGATCAAACCGAAACATGGGAATTACCAATGGAGGAGAAAGGAAAAAGTAGTTGTAGATCTGTAGATTAAAAAGTAGCTAAAGACCAGAAACTAAAAAACGAAGTGGAGCCAAACATATCTAGTATTTCAGATAAAAATATGGAAGAAAACTTGATGAAAGTGATATGCCTCATATCAGATTGGAGGTTTGTGGCTACATATGGCAACATAGTTCTAATGGAAACACTATTTTAGAATTTGTAGAAATTCCATTAAAGAGGAATGATGTTGAAGTAGAGGCATCCAACCTTCCTATGAGGATTGTCCCTTATGCTCTAACTACCAAGGACACATTCATAGAGGTTACATATGTTGAAGAGAAGTATCAGAATAACAACAAAGGTGACCCAACATTTTAAGCCAGAAATGATTTAACATCAATGTTAGTTGATGATGGCAATCAAAAGCCCTCTACTCCATTACTTAATAGTGCAACTATAGTTTTTTATCGAGGAAAGGTTAATGATGCATTTGAAATAGAATAGTATTACTATAATTGGCCTATGTGTAGAGAATACAATTTCAATAAAACTAGTCTTGAATTGTGCATAAAGGCCATAAAATTAGTAGATCAAGGAGTCTCATATATCGTAGTGGTCCCCCAAAATAATAGGAAGAGTACATTCTTGAATAATATTTTTCATACAAACTTTAAGGAGATGAGTTGGACAGGTGATCAAGCCTTAAGGGAGTTTTAGATAGTTGGTATCTCACATGATTATTTCCCAATCTTATAAGAATGTGTCGTTAAGACAATCAAAGTTGCTTCATAGACAAAGAAATATGGATTTACTTTTAAGTGGGCTCTCAACATCTACTCTTGAAGGCCTTTTCTCTTCACTGAATTATTCCTTCTTTGAAGATGCACATCGAGCATCTACTTATCAGTTGGGAATTCAAATATATGTTAAGTGAGATGAAGTAATGGTCGTGCAAGGTTGGACACATTCTTTCAGCCTTAGCATGGGAATTATCAATGGAGGATTGTCCCTTATGATCTAACTACCAAGGACACATCCAAAGAAGTTGCATCTTTTGAAGAGAAGTATGGGGTAGATAGCAAGAAAGGTGACCTAACATTTCCACCCACAAATGATTTAATATTGTTGTTAGTTGATGATGGAAATCAAAAGCCCTCTACTCCATTACTTAATAGCACAACTGTAGTTTTTGATCGAGGCAAGGCTAATGATGCATTTGAAACAAAAGAATGTTACTCTACTCAGTCTCTTTGTAGATAAGTTAATTTGAATAAATTTAGTCTTGAACAATCATTACGAAAATTTTGAAGTCTAAAATGAGTCTCCCAAGGAATATTATAAAATAATAATGGAAATAATAAAACAAGATTAGATTACCTCATCAAGTTTTGGAGGGAAAAAAGAAAAACTACTTTTTCAACTTATCTCCCTAAGATTTTACTCAAGTTTCGAGTGGGAGCACTTTTCGAATGCATAATTTAATTTTTCATCGAAGAAGTACCCATGTTGCATACTTTCTATAGACTCTCTTACACGAAAATGTGAAAGACATGAAAAAATGTTATTGCAGTCACATTTTTTCATGTATTTCACTTTTTTCGTGTAGTAGGGTCCATTGAAAGTATGTAACATGGATACTCCTTGGATGCAAAATTTAATTTTGCATCCAACGACTGCTCCCACTTAAAATTTGAGTAAAAGCATAGGGATATAAGTTGAAAATACAAGTTAGAAAAATAGTTTTTTTCCTAATCTTTTTACCTTTTTACTCCAGAAATAGTGAATCATCCCCATGGTTGACATCATTATATTAAATCTGATTGGTTTTTATGAAGTTGATATTTTTTGGACATTTTTGTTTTGAGACTCATTTTCTACCATGAAACTTCTCTAATGGCATAAAATTCATTGGCAAGGGTAATGCGTATTGATGCATTTGAAATGGAAGAATATGACTCTACTCAACCTATTTGTAGAGAAGTCAATTTCAATAAAGCTGGACTTGAACAATGCATATAAGCCATAAAATTGGCTGATCATGGACTTTCATATGTTGTATTGGGCCCAAAGTAGTAGGAAGAGTACATTCTTGAATAATCGTTTCCATACAAACTCTAAGGAGATTAGTTGGACAGGTGATCAAGCCTTAAGGGAGTTTAATAATAGGTAGCTCACAGGATTATTTCCCAATCTTATAAGAATGCACCATGAAAGCAATCAAAGTTGCTTAGACAAAGAAAGATGGATTTACTTAAGTGGGCTCTCAATGTCTACTCTTGAAGGCCTTTTCTCTTCATTGACTTATTTGATGCACAATGAGCATCTAAGTATGAGTTGGGAATTCAGAGATATGTTAAGTAAAATGAAGGAATGGTCGTATGTGCAAGGTTGGACACATTCTTTCAACCTTTGGTGCCTAAATCATGTTGTTGTATTTAAGGAAATTGTTGATGCTTCAACGTTAATTATTTTTATGTCTAGAACTCTTTCACTTATGAATTCAAATGCTTCTAAATTTGGAGTCTCGTTTGAAATTTGCATGGAAGAACCTCATGACATCAACCTAGATTCCCATGTTTGGGTTGTTACTTTCACTGCAAGTCCGAAAAATGTGTCTTTAAATGCTAGCTATAAAACTACTAACATTTATGCATTTTAGGATGCGCTTGGAGGAGATATGCAAGATCGTACCAGATGGCATTCTTGTTTTCCTTCCTAGCTATAAGTTAATGGAGAAACTTTGCAACCGATGGAAGGAAGCTTGTCAATGGAAGTGATTAAATCAACAAAAATAGCTTTTAGTGGAACCGATGGGAAATCTGGACAATTTTGAGCTAATACTCAACAGTTATTATAGTGCCATTTGTGGAGAAAAGAAAAGGGTTATTCGTAAAGTGAAAGATGGTTGTAAGCAAGTACCAAATTTTGATATGCAACCTAAAGTAAATATTTAATTAGATGAAAGTCATATGCCTCAAACAAATATTGTTGATGGAGTTGGCATAGATCTTGAAGTAATGGCAGCCCATACTATTTCTTAGTGTGGAATTCGATTGTGCATGGTGTTGTAATATTATTTGGTTTTGATAAGTTAGTATATTTGTCAAAAATAAATTTAAAATGTTAAGTTAGGATATGGATGAAAAAGAAAAATATTAAAAAAAATGTTAGGACAATTGTACATCTTATATATATCCATATCAAATAAAATGTTCGGAGTTAGTTACCCTAAAGAATGGAGGCAAAAGAAAAAAAAATGTTAGGGAAGCAAAAAGAAAATAAAAGCTTTGGTTTCAAAAGGAATAAATTCAAAGGCTTCTTGTTTAAATGTGCCACACCAGAAATGTTAGATTTTTACTAATTTATGATTATTTTCCTTTAAAAGGTATTAATCTTTGTTATAAATCTTTGACATTAAAATTTATGTATATGGCACATATATTTGTTTAGGCCAAAGTCGCTAGTCGATAAAACATCTTGTCGGCTTTAAATAAAATGTGTGCATCATTGGACAATGGATTTACTCCCCACTTGGATCAACGACAGGGAGAGACTTCACACCCCTCTCGACCATTTCCCGTTAACATGGTGGGGGGGGGGTGGTCCAACAAGTGGTTTTAATGGTGGATGCCCTAACCTTACGTGTCACAATCTCATAACTTCGCACCCCCCTTGCTCAAAACCACAAACCATTTGCCACCCCCTCCAAAATTGGCAATGGTTTTCTTTTGCCAACAATTCTCCATCTCGTGGTTGGATCATTATCCCTTGACCAATCAACACCTCACATACCCATTGCCAAGCTGTCATACCCGCTTTTCTATTTGTCCGTTACAGCTCTCCTCCTAAACATTAAAGCCACCATGGTCATTAAACAAATCATTAGCCAAACCCTACATGCTATAAATCAACATACACCCATCTCTTTTTCACTTTCATCTGACTTCTTACTGTTGGTTTTAGGTGAAACAAATTTCTTACGCAAAACCTCCTCCCGTTTAATCATCTGTCACCAAAGTCACTCTTTCTTCTATCTGTCAGCATAGCCCCAAAAGGGAATTCTAATAAGAAGAGTATAGAAAAAAGTACTGCTACCACCATCTCAGTCGATCTTGACCATGTTCCCCTCGCTAACTCCCTTTTCAAAATTGCAGATACCCAATTAGATTCTAAGAATCATTGTTTCCTTTCTTTAGCTTCCCAAAAACTCATAATTTCCCTAACCTGATTACCTGGTGCCAAGTAAAATATGACCCTATAGAAAGAGAAGTGGTGGTTCAGAATGGAGACATTCTGATCACCATCTCTGCTGAAATCATTAACCAGATGCTCCTAATTCCTCAAGTAGACTCTCTCAACCATTTTTCACCAGCAACACTTATGGATCTGTATCATAAGCTAACCTTTCCATAGAGAGCCCAAACCTTTGAGATCTTTTTGCCTGAGGATGCATAATTACCAAAAAGGAATCCAACCTACCCATCTTCCATGTTTCCTGAAGCCTCCAGGCATTGTATTTCTCTGCTTTCCTACTTGTTAGGATATCCAAATGACCAGTATGTAGATGAACCCATCCTTGGATTCCTTTCCATCTTCAACAAAGATCAACAACCAAAGCTTTGGCCTCAGCCCATCTCCTTCCCAAGCTATAGAAAATATATGTTGATGATACTAATGTCATTTGGTCCCATGGCCAGGAGGAGTTGGATCTCTTCTTCAATCACCTCAACTGTCAATCTTCTGCCATTAGTTCACCATGGAAAAAGAGGTAAATGGTTGCCTCCCTTTCCTGGATATTCTTATATCTAAGAATAAGGATGGCTCTCTCTCCCACTCTGTGTTCTGGAAGAAAACACATACTGAGCAGTATCTTCATGCCGATTCCCATCACTTCCCTGCTCAAAAGATGGGTGTTCTTAACACCCTCGCTACTCATGCCCTTAGGTTTCTGATAATGAGAGCTTTGATAAGGAGAGATCCCATCTCCTTAATGTCTTTGTGGAGAATGGCTATAGTAGGTGCCTAGGTCAGAAGGCTTTCCTTAAAGCCTCAAAAAATGTGTTAGTTAAAAAACTACCGAAGGAGCACCAACTAGGTGTCCATCTTCCCTATGTCCAGGGAACCAAGGACAAAATTGCTCGGATCCTTAAGAGGTATGATATTCCCTCAACCTTTAGGCCCCTCCACCATTCGTAAATCCCTCCAATCAGTGAAAGATCCTGTTGACCCTAGGGACATGAAGGGTGTCTACTTGACCCCTTATTCTTGTGGGACCCCCTATATCAAGGAAACAGGGGCTCCATCCATCAAAGGATCAACGAACATGCAACTGACCTAAGACATGGGAGAACCAAGTCTTCAGCGTTAGCAGAGCATGCAGAAAAGAGCAAGCATCGGGTTTGTATAGAGGAGGCCAAGATTATTGCCAAAGTTGCTCAGTTCCATCATCATAAATTTAGGGAAGCTATTGAGATTGAAAGAAGGCCTAACAATCTCAATAGAGATGATGACTGGAAGATCAATAGCTATTGGATCCCTGCCCTTTCTTCCTAGTCTTTCTTTTTCCTTTCCCGCCCCTTTTTTTATCCTTTTCGAGCTTTTGTTGTTCCCCTGGAGCCTTGTCTTTTCCTTCCTCCTAGGGTTTATCCTTCTTGCTCTATGGTTTTCTAATGGTCGTTTTCCTGTCCTTCTCCTTCTTTTTATTTTGTGTCGCTCTTTCTATTTATTTTTTTCCTGATGGATATTAATAAATAAAATCTTATCTATTATTCTTTATTTTATTAAATAAGCCCCTGCCTTCCTCCTTTTTTTGTTTTGTTTATAATATAAAACTTATATATATTGTATTATTATCATATTATATATATATATATATATGTATATTTATTTATTTATTTTATTTATTTATTTTCCTTTTCAGATTATATTTATTATTTATTATTTTATTTATTTATTTATATATTTATTTCAACTAACTTTAACCTTTACCAGTATGTTCTTAATTAGATTTAATCTATTGTATTTTTTATTTAATTAATTAATTAATATTAATTTTTTTAATTTAACTTTATTTTCTTGTTCTATTATATATTATCCTAACTAACTTTTATCTTAAAATTTCTTTGTATATATTTATATTAAAAGAAAGGTCTTCCATATAACAACATCCCATTTAAATTACAAATAACTTACAATTTTTAATTATTAAATGATACTTTTTAACTATCTATTAACTTAAACACCAATTAAAATTATTTTTTATATTTTTATATATATTTTAAAGGTAGGGTCACCGAATATAAATAACTTCCTTGAAATTATAAAAATGATTTTATGACTCTGGTCCCCTAAGTCAAAATTAGCTGTTGGTCAAGTTAGCCGTTGGAGGC
Source organism: Pinus taeda (assembly GCA_000404065.3). NCBI lineage: Eukaryota > Viridiplantae > Streptophyta > Pinopsida > Pinales > Pinaceae > Pinus > Pinus taeda. The sequence goes on from APFE031716446.1 coordinate 60,430, forward strand.
TCTGCTCAGACTATTTAACATGCAAAATTGGATCTGTTTCTTTAACTTGTCCTGACAATGAACCACACTAGTTGGTTCGAAACACGTCGACAAAGGTTTTCTTCATGTGATTTTCGCTGAAACTCTTCTTATAATTGATAAATTATTTTTAAATGTAAAGCATAGCTTGTAGTTTGTTTGTAAAATAAATGATGATGAATATTTAAAATCAGAAAAAGAGGTCATGATGTAACATTGGCTTGAATCTATTCAATATCTAGACTATTTTCCTAGATAACTAGCGAGTAAAATAGATGGTACCCATGCATCTCGATAGATGGAAATATGTCAATAGAATGATTGGTAGTTTAGTTACTGCAAACAAAGATTTAATTTAGTGGTATGGAGCAATCATATCTTCAAGCGATCAAGTGTAAATAAAGCTCAAAATGGGTGACTTTACAATTAGTTCGGGAGTTATGGATTAGGAAACGATCCCTCATTAGTTGTTGAAGACATGATAATGGTCTGCTAATGAGGTTATGTGACTTGGCATGGTTGAGTAATTGAATTCAAGAGATTCGTGGCTTTGGGAGTTCAGGAGTGGAACTTGAGAATTAACTTAGGAGCTACACCTTTACAAAGGTTACAAGGCACCTTGATGGAATTTAGCCTACATGCTTTCAAAATGATTAGAGTAATTTATGATGACTTTATTGGATAGAGATCATTGACCAAGACAAGTATTCATTAAGGGAGGGTGTTGGAGATATTACCTTTTACTTGTCTTGTGCTTAATATTTGATATTCCTCATCATAGAATATATTAGTTATTTAATTTATACCTGATATATTTGGTTGTTAGTTCTTAATTAGCTCCTAGTTTTAAGTGTAATTGAGGTATTATCTCAACTAACTAAATTGTTTAACTAAAATAATCAATTTAGCTTAATACCTTCTTTTTTTTTTGTCGAAGAAAGGACACTCGTAATTTTTTTCATCATGAAAGAAGGAACAAATTTTCATTTTTCATATGCTAAATGCATTTCAGAGATACACCTCATGATTTTGAGATATAGAAAAAAATAAAGAATAAGATAAACTGAAAACATTTGAAATTAAGAGTGGAAATAATTACTTAATTTCTCTTTTTTTCCATTCCTTTTTTTACTTCTTCCATCCCTGAACCGTTGCAAATTCTCTTCTAGTTGTCTTTGGTGAGGTTTCTTTGTTTGAGTCTAAAATATCATATACATGTTCTCTTTTTATTCCCCCCAACCCATCAGATGCTTGGTTCTCAACTGAGTCAGTTCCCTTTTGGGTGTGGGTTGCGTTTTCAAACCGAACCTCAACACCCCCTTCAACTTGGTTACCTTGTTGTACCTGTACCTCCACTTCTGCATGGATTGGTTTTCTTCGTCATTTCTTCTTCTTCATCATCTAAGAGATGGGGATTTGAAACTTGTCATTATTTTGGCTTGTGAACCTAAATCTTTTTCTTTCTTGGATTCTATTTTCTTGAGCGTGTGTGTTCTACAAGTGTTCTACTTGGAAGCATGTTCGACATGTGAATGTTGTGTTCTCATAGTCCAAAACTTGGGTCCACTAAAATTTGTTGTGTTTCAGTTGAATGCATTTAGGTAGACCTTTGGTGAGGTCTATACACATACTCTAGCATAAGAAAATAGATGTTTCTCTATTCTTTCTAGGTCCATCTTTTTTGAAATTTCCCAATGTATTTCCAATATCCTCTATCACCTTAGGGTGCCAGAAAGGAAGAGGGATATTTAGGAGTCTCACTCAAAATGACATAGTTGTGCCCACCATATTAGTGACATCAAAATATGGGAATCACATAGTAATGAAAAGCCCAACTCTACCCCAAAACCATGGCCCTTCATTCAGAACATACTCTAGATCTTTCTGTGTATGAAATTGAACTATGAAAAAGCCTTTTGAGCATAAATAAATATCACAGTTGGGTGTCCAAGAGGAAACACCTGATTGATGTAATGCTTCAAATTTAGGCCAGAACCCATTAAACCTACATATAACAACCTTGGATTGTAGACCAAAAAGCAAAGAATTTACCTCTATAAGATTAACTTCCATGACAGGTGCTTGTTCCATTTGTTCTACAATATATGGACCTGGCATGTTTTGGATATCTCTGCTGGAATGGAGGTCTTCTCTTTCATTGGATCATTGACAAAAATAGATCCACTAGGATTTAGTTCCCAAAGCTCCCGCACGTAGCCTTCAATTCAAATAATGTGTGCATTCTTCGAGATGTAATAGTCCTTCATTTGGAAGGAGTCCTAAGTTAGTTCCCCTTCAAATAATAATCATTGAGACATTGTAGGGTTGCTCAAACTGATCCAAATGTTCTATTTCAAGTATTCCACCCGATTAGAGGCCTTGATTCAAAAGATGAATTTTTTCCACTTAGATTTTTTAGGACAATATGGAAAGGGTTCGTTTCTGTCTCTGCGAGTTTTTTAGCTATGTTAGAAAGGGGATAACATGGGAAGAGACACTATAGAACCCAACATTCATTGCCAATGCAAGCTAAAGAACCAATTCAGTTGAGCTCACATAAGAGGTTGGGGATGTGGGTGTGAAGAAAATGCATCGTATTTAATCAAGAAGCATCACAACCGCATGCATTAAAATGCCCCATTGTTGAGAAAAATTGTCTTTTCAGAGCAAAGGAGAAAAAAGAATAAAAAAAGGCCCTGTTGGGCACTCCCACCGAGATAATTTGAAAAGGAAGATAAAACGACCATTGAATACATATTTTGTAGTCTTTGTCAAACTTCGGGCCTTGACATTGGGCATGTAACTTACCCAGATGAGTGAGGTTACTGCCATTCGAGGCCATCTCATGCCTACTGATATCTTTAATATCCATCAACAAAAAGATTCACATTTTGCCTCAAATAGAAACCCGTTCATCCTTTTGACATCGTGTAAGAAAAAATTGAGGTCTAAGAATCCTATCCATGACACACCCTTAGGACCTAAAGGCTAAAGCGAGAACCCTAAACCAACAATGATAAAAAAAACAAGAAATACAACAAGTCCAACCCCACCACCTCTAGAAAATTTCTGGGTCTTCTACCCATAAAAATGAAAATATTTGTATATTTAACTTAATACCTAAGTTGTTTAAATATATAATATTATATATGACAATATATCAAATATATGTATTAACAATATAAAAGGTTTAAATACAATAATTTTAAATCAAATATCTATTAATTTTGACATGGGTTAATCCTACGCAGTAACACTCATCCATTACATCAAGACTCATGTAATAAAACGTCATAGTTAATTTTACAAAACAATTCATGTTTGTTTCTATTTTCTAACAAATTTGGACGCATTTGTGTGGACATTCATTTCTCTTTAATTTCATTACGTTCCAATTTTAGTGTGAATACTTAGTGATTTGTTCATTTATATAGATGCTAGCCATTTATATAGATGTTGGCTTTTGCATTGGATCACTTTGAGATATTTATCCAAGATTAAAGGAAAAACAACATATGGTTATAGGCGAGTGTCTTTTTTATTTTCAACCGTGATTTTTTTTCGATGAGAATGTGTAATGTGTTGAATATTGAATTTGAGTTATTGGCGATTACCAATTAAGTTTCCTCTCATCTTTATGTTTATTTTTATATGTTTATGTTTATGTTGATTTTGATTTTTATATTAAAATTGATATTTTATTAAGGTTTAGTTTAATTTATTAAAGTGATATTAATTTTTTACTAGATTCGTTAATCAATTTAAGTATAATTGTGATTTTATATGGTTTAATAAAAAGAGAGAGGAGAGAGAGGAGAGTATTTTTATTTTTAATATTAAGAAAATATAAATAAAAAGTAATAAGAAGATTAAAAAAAAATTAAAAAAAATATTGGTAAAATATATGCAAAGGAATTGTGACCAAAACTTCTTAACGAGAGGTATTTAGGAAAATAAGTGAAGCTAGAAAATAATGAAAATGCAAACAAGAATAAATGAAAATGGTGTATAACTAGTCAAAGAGATTTGGAGAAGGTTTCTTATATTAGCTTAGATCCATCTAACTCTGGTTTACTGCACTGGGATAGATAAACTCTTCTGAGTGAAAACCACCCTTTAGTGTGAAAATAAGATTTAGATATATTCTCAAAAGTAATAACCCTTCGTTTCTTTAGTTTAATTTAAAAAATTTACAAAATTTAAGAATAAAATAATTATTTATAAAAATTTTGATTCTCAAAGGAGTTATGGTTTGGGCACATGTATTGTTAAGCCATGGTAATGACCCATGATATTGTAACAAACACTATTTACAAGTTAATAATATGCATCGTAAAGTAGTGTGAATATTCATAGGTAAGAATCTTATTATAAATCATTATTAATCCCTTCCAAGGTAGTTGTTTAGCATTGAGCAATGCAAATTATAATATTTAACTTTGAAAAAATAAATTATTTTTGAATATTATAAGAAAAAAATACTACTTTTTCAAACATTTGATTGGAACATAATTTAAATATTTGTTTTAGTCTTTGCATAATATAGTGCGATGTGGATAATTGCTTACATATTTTATGCCATAATTTATGGATATCATTCTAATACTCATGCATAATTTTTAGATATTTGCATAGTAAGTTTTTCAATCAAAAAATGAACTCCTTGAAAAATGACATATTTACCATAAGTTACCACCATACTTGCATAAAAAATGGATAGAAATAAGATGTAAATAAATATACTTATTACGAGTCACTTCCACTATTATTTTTGTTTTTCTTGGCATTTCTATAGGAGGAAAACTGTAAATGTATAGACTTGATTACTACCCACCAAAATTTATGCAAGTCCTTGTACCTCACCGACCAATTAATTTATCCACTTTACATCCAATCTATTAAGATTGTAGCACATTTTTTAATTTATATATTAAAATAGATCTTAATTTATAGTTAATATTTATATAATTATATATTTAAATATAATATGTAATATAAATTTCTTTTTATTAATAAAAAATTATTGATAAACTTTATAATAAAAAAAATTAACATATTATTTTAATTATTTATTATTAATAACCAACATATATAATATATTTATTTATTTATAACAAATGTTGATATAATTATTTACTTACATTATACCTACACATATTTCTTACATTTATTTATTTATTTATAACAAATGTTGATATAATTATTTACTTACATTATATCTACACATATTTCTTACATTTATTTATTTATTTATAACAAATGTTGATATAATTATTTACTCACATTATACCTACACATATTTCTTACACTAAAGTATAGAATAGTATAAAAAAAAAATTATAAATGAAAAAAATTATAAATGGTATGCATATTTATAGTATAAAAAACCTTAAAAATTTATAAATTGTATTAAGTTACACATATTTTTATTAAAAATATAGATATGAGCTTTATCATATTGATACCTTGTAATTTTAGCACTATTCTAAAAATATTAAATCTCAAGTCTTATTATGTTGAAGTTTTGTTATTTTAAAAAGTTGGAAAAACAGATAAGAATACTGTAAGTTTATTATTTTTGAAAAAGTTAAATTTTAATGATAAATTTAAGAGTAGAAATTATAATAATAATAATATAATTGTTGATTAGATTTATATGTATATTAATGTCTCTTAATTACATTGAAAGTTATATTAATTAATATGAATATTTACTAAATAAAATAAAACTTAAAAATATTATGTATAAGATTTATAATATAATATGAAATAAAATTAATATAAAAATTAATTAGGATTAAAATTAAAGTTATGACTCTGAGATTTTTTCTTATTTTATAACCATGGTTTCCCCTTCATATGCTATCTTTGGCTTCTGGTAGGTGTGATGGGTTAGGATTATCATTTTAAAATGATGGTTTCCTCTTTTAGGATCCTCATTTTATAATGATGGTTTCATAGACATAGGGTTTTAGGGTATTTATAAATAAGTCTCAGTGGATTGGATTTAATTTGGTTGGAAGGCGAGGTGGGTATTTTGGTCATGTAGGCTTGTTCATTTGTGTTCTGATTCTCTAGGCTTAGCTAGGGTTAAGGATCTCTGTGGGACCTTGCTCATGGTTAGTGTAGTGTTCTCCAAAGGTGATATTTGTTGTAGTGTGTGAGTCACGACTAGTTGGGTACTTCTATTTTAGAGCTTGCGACTCTCAGGTGGCATGCAAGGCCTTGCTAACATAGAGGTCTAAGGTCTAGATAAAAGTGTTAGCTAGGAAGGCACCTGAATGTTTTGGGAGAGGATCTGAGTAAAGCTACCACCCATGCTACTATGAGAGTTGAGAGGGTAGCCAAGTGAGGTAAGTGAACATTCCATTGTGAAATTATTTACAACCATCAAAGAGGAGGTTGGTGCCATGGAAGAAATTATCTTGCGAAAAAAGGAAGTTGGTGGTAGATGAAGAGATAGAAAATTTAATGTCCCCTACTATAATCAACTAGTAATTTCTTAGTTTTCTACCATTCAAACATTATGTCAAACACTTTGCAAGCATACATTTCTTCAAAAACTTTGCAGGTAGTTAGATATGAAGGCCATAATGAAAATAAACCATCAATATTACCACATGTAACTTGTGAGAATAATTCTTCTAACATAATAACAACTTAGCAAATACAAATAAAATTCACAGCAATAAACTCAACCAAATATTTATTGAATATGATGATAATATTGCATGTTGGGGAGACCCTTCTAATTAGAAAATCAATTTACTAGGAACCTGGCTAATGACAAAATTTTTGTTGTGTAGATGTTGTACATCCCCCTGTTTTACCCCTGTTCCTTGTAATAATAATTGTGACTGTAACACCAGCATGGAGAACCACGATTAGATGAACCCTGATTAAACATCTGACAATTATTACTTAAAGCTAATTAATTAACACAAATGAGGAAGGGACAACCTTACAGATCCTTAGTCCGAGAGAAGCTTGTTTTCTCACCTATTTTGAAAATCCATAACCCATACCCTATTGAAATCAATGTCGTAGTTGCTTTAAATCTCAAGAAGTCATTACTTGACATAATTTTAGTGTGATGCAATTGGAGAGGAACTTGCTACTACTATTCATTAAGATATTGGATTGGGGTGGTGGAAGCAGAGGAAGGTGCCCATTCCTTTTCCCCTCTCATGAATCAAGGAGACATTGGAGAGGGATGGCCTTTCAGGAAATCCAAGTATGAGCCAGGAAGTGCCTTGGGGAAAACATATTGAAGAGATAAGTTGGGTGATGGGCCTCCAAATTAGATACAAATTAAGGCCCATCTAACCTTTCCTAGGCACATAAAGGCTATATTGAATCCCTCATTTGCACTTAATAATGTTTTATGAGCTTTAATACGTTCTTAGGAAGGTTTACAAATAACTGATTATTATGTGACTAATATTATTTTGTGAGAATATTGGGTAAATTCTGAAGATTTGGAAGATGAGATAATCTAGGGACTTTCTCCCTGTTATAAGACTGATGATAAATGAATGGAATCTTATGAAATTATTGAACAAATTATAGAGCTCCATTGATTGAGAAAATCTAGGGATGTCTTTCCTGCTACAGGAGAAGCCAAATTTTAGTATTTAATAAAGATTCCTCCTGTTGGGGACCATATACACATTTATAGGAGTTTTGGAGGGAAGCAATCCCCTTCTTAAAGGAGGCTCCTTAAGTCCTTTTGTATAAATAAATGGGCCTAGTAGCCTAATACAAAGTTTGAATTAGTGGAGAATAGACCTTGAGGAGTAACAAGCTTCTTTGCCTAGTATTTTGTTATGTATGAAATATTTTGATAGTGAATGAAAGCCATCTTATTTTCAGTTTGATCCCTCTTTATAGGGTTAAGTCCTCTTGGGTTAGGGCCCAACCTAGAGGCTCTATTATGTCTCCTTTGTGTATTTTATTCGTGCATATCCTTTCCTGCATCTAGCTAGCAATGTTTCCTTTCCTTTCTAGTAGAATTTGTTTATGAGAAATTTGCTTGTGCAAGTATGTAAATCACCTCTTGTGGGAATAATGGTTGTAAATATTGTGTTGGAAATGCAAAACCATAGTTAATTTCTTGTTGTAATAGTTAGAACTTAAATTAGTTCCCTTTTTCTTCTCTATTTTTTGCAATTAAATCATTTATTTGGTAGTCTTTTTGAGTAGAGAAAGAATAGTATATCTTGTGTGCAGTTCAGGGTATGGGTTTGCAGGGCTGAGCATTTTAATTTACACTTGTCATTCCATCACCAAAGATTTTCTTCCTCCCCCCAATAACCTCTTCACATGACAATCGTTAGCAAAGGCATAAAGTTGATCACCAGGTAAATCATACTCAATTTGCTCCAAGGATGAATATAAATAGAAGCCACAACCAACCTCAAGAAAATCATACTCAATTTGCTCCAAAGATGAATATCAATAGAAACTACAATCAACAGGTAAATATATTTGATAGTTGTGGAAACTTCTTTAATGGACAATGTTTTTCATGTCATAATTTTGGGCACAAAGCTGCTCAATGAATTTCTTACAAAACCATCATGACTAGAGAAGCACGAAATCAAAGGAATATATCAGGGATCAAGAGAAGTTCCTATAATAACTTTTCTCCTCTTTAAAATGAAATAGAATTCTCAATCTGTAACAACTTTGGTCATGAAGAATCTGAATGCAAGAGCAAATTTTGGCAAACACCTCAAAAGGAGCAAACGCCATTAAATACCAAGATATGGAGAAGGAAAGAATCTCAAACAAAAAAATGTGGTATAGCCTTGTATGCAGAAGGACAAGAAAATTAGTGGTACATCAACAGTGGATGCTCCAAACACATTATAGGTGACAAAGAGAAACTTCACTCATATAATGCCTTAAAAAAGGAAAAGAATGTCTCATTTGGAAATGACACTCCAACTGTCATAAAAGGCAAAGGTTTTGTTTTCTTGAAAGAAAAGGTTAAAGCTGGAAATGTTATGTATGTAGATGGTTTAAAGCATAACCTGTTGAGTGTCAGTCAAATGTGTGATCAACGAAATGAAGTGGTGTTTCGATCAAACGGATGTTTTGTTTGTGAGCTTGATACAAGAGAGACCATGATCAAAGGTACAAGAACTCCAAACAACTTATACATAGTAAAAGGAGGACAACAACAATGCTATCTAAGCAAAAATGATGAAAACTGGCTGTGGCATAGAAGATTGGGACATCTAAGCTTTTCTCAAATAAGAAAAGCATGTAGACTCAAGGTTGTTCTTGATCTTCCAGATATCAACATCCCAGAAAATACAATATGCAAACCATGTCAAATCGGTAAGAAAACCAGAGTTCACTTCATGGAAAAATAAGGGTCAGTTAGTAATCCTCTTGAACTTGTCCATACTGATTTATGTGGACCAACAAGGAAAAAGTCACCTCGTGGAGAAGAATATTTTATTTTGTTCATTGATGATTTTTCCAGAATGTGTTGGGTAGGTCTTCTAAAGCATAAAGATGAAGCATTTGAAAATTTCCAAGCCTTCAAAGCTTTGGTTGAAAATGAATCAAATCGAAAAATCAAATGCCTCGGATCTGATTGAGGAGGGGAATTTATATCGAATGAATTATTTGACTTTTGTGAACAACATGGAATAAAAAGGCAATTCTCCACCGCAAGAACTCCTCAACAAAATGGTGTGGTAGAAAGGATGAACAAAACAGTTCAACAAATGGCTCAAGCTATGTTAGATGAATCTGGAACTCCTGCAATCTTCTAGGGTGAAGTTGCATTCACTGCCGTGACTATTCTCAACAAAGAAAATGTTCAGGTAAATAGCACTCAAACTCCATGTGAACTTTGGTATGGTAAGAATCCTACTATAAAATACTTTAAAGTTATTGGAAGCAAATGTTTTATCAAAAGGACTGATGAAAAACGTGTTAAGTTTTAACCCAGAGTAGATGAAGGTATTTTTCTTGGTTATTCTTCCAGAAGTAAAGGATATACATGTTATAATAAAAGACTTGGGAAAATTGTTGAAAGCATTAATGTCGTAGTGGATGAAGCATGCAGAAATCCAAAACAAATAAAATCAACAGAAGATTATGACAATGAGGAAGATGGGGATTAATTTCCCACATCAAATCAAAATTATATTGAAGAAGAAACCAATGAAGCACCAGAAGAAGATATAATGGTAGAAGAAAAGACTCCGTCCAAGTATGTTCAGAAAAATCACCTAGAAACTCAAATTTTAGGGGAAAAGGAGGCAAGTGTATAGACAAGAAGAACTATTACAAGGACCTCAAGCTATCTAGCTCTACTATCCTCCACCGAACCTCAAATGTAAATGAAACATGCAAAGATGAATGTTGGGTCAAGGCCATGGATGAAGAACTTGAGAAAATTGAAAAGAATGATACTTG